>QRDG01000435.1:0-110744 GCA_012064385.1 Puccinellia tenuiflora | reverse complement strand
CCAAAGAATCTTGTGGGCCCTGGCAGGCCGGCCCGTGGTACCCTGGTTTCCACTGTGCCGACACATCACTTAATCAAAACGAACTAGTCACAAGAGGAAAGACTAGGGACTCATTACCGTTTATATTCCACACATGTATTTGTTTCCGGTTAATACAATTCTAGCATGAAATTAAACATATCATGAACGGAGAAATATGATAAACAACAATTATTATTATTGCCTCTTGGGCATATCTCCAACAATTTTCAACTTAGCAGAATTCATGACACGTTAGCATTGTTGACTTAGGTTGTTTACTTCAGAGAAGTACGGCTCCATGCTTTACTAACACATCTCCACTAATCAGTTCTAACACCATTAACCAACAAATTTTAACCATTAGTTATTTTAATGCCTCAAAACAATTGAAGAGTATCAAATTATCCACATAGTGATCTACAAGACTATGCAGGTTTTTCTATTTCATACTACTACCACATGCATAGCATTTTACCGTTCTAACAAATTAACCAAGCAACCATAGCAAATCTCTAACAAATATAAGTGAAGAACAAGAGGGTTTAACATCAACAACTAGCAGCTCTAAACAAGATAAAAGCTAAAAGCGAGAGCTTACTAGCAAACAAATAGTAGCTAAGAATACTCAACAAGATATAAGAAAAGCAAAGGAGTATTCAAACGAAAAAGCGGAGCGTGTCTCTCTCCCACACAAGATGGATAGGATCCAACATGAATATGACCAGCAAACAAACAAAACAAAACTCAGAGCAAAATAAAATGACGCTCCAAGCATAGCACATAATATGTAAAGTGATAAAAACTTAGTTCAACGAAGACGACCTTATGATAGTCGATGAAGAAGAGAGGATGCCTTGGGCATCCCAAAGCTTAGACACTTGATGGTTCTTGATATTCAGAGGGGTGCCATGGGGGCATCCCCAAGCTTGAGCTTTGATACATCTTCAATTTCTTAATTATCCTCTCCTTTGGAACTTAAAAACTCCCTTCACACAAAACTTCTCATAAACTGATTAGACGGTTAGTGCTCATAAATTAAAAATACACATGTGTTCAACTCAAGACAAATTGCAAAAAAAACTTTATTGGGTATTAGCTACTTTTTACTAAGCCTCAATGTGGCACTCCTCCTCAAGAGTATCACATTTGACGATAGTAAAGAGAAGAATACAAAATAAAAGCAGAATCTGTCAAAAACTGAACAGTCTGTAAAGATTAAATTTTTCTAGGCACTTCTGTTGCTCAAATAAGAAAACTCAAAACTAAATAAAGATAAAAGTATCAGGCTTGCTGTATAAAATTATCAGAAAAAAATAAAATTCAGGGATTTTCTAGATTTTCGAACAGTGAAGGACAGAAATCTGTTTCTGTCCAGCAAAACAACACCTCGCACTTTCAATGCATTAGAGGCTAAACTTGGCACAAAAAACTAAAACAAAAAGATACAATGAAGTTGCTACAGAGGCAACAACTTCATGACTCAAGAAAAACAAAAACAAACTGAAAGAAAAAGAAAACATGGGTTGCCTCCCAACAAGCGCTTTTCTTTTAAGCCTTTTAGCTAGGCATGATAATTTTAATGATGCTCTCATAAGAATAAGAGTTGGAACGCAAAAAGAGAGCATCATGAAGAAAATATCAAACACATTTAAGTCTAACTCTCTTCCTATGCATAGGCATCTTGTTAGAAAAATAAATCATTGGAGCATAAAGCATTAAACATAGGAAGGCAAAGCAAGTGCAACATTAAAACCTTCAACATAAAGAGGGGAAACTTCATAAGATGAAAATTTATATAACCACGCTTCCTCTCTCATAATAACTTTTAGTAGAATCATAAGAAAACTCAATAACATAGCCATCACATAAAGCATTTTTCTTATGATTCACATGCATAAAAGTATTATTATTACTCTCCACATAAGTAAAATCCTTCTCATTAGTAATAGTGGGAGTAAAACTATCATAACCATCATTTTAATCATCATAAATAGGAGGCATATCATGATCATAATAAACTTTTTTCTCAATAGTAGGTGGACTGAAAATATCACATTCATCATTATAATCATCATATATTGGAGGCAAAGTATCATCAAAGCAAATTTTCTCCTCAAAGCTTGGGGGACTAAAAAGATCATATTCATCAAAACCGGCATCCCCAAGCTTGCAATTTTCCATAGCATTAGCAACAATGGTATTCAAAGAAATCATACTAATAACATTGCTACTAGCATGATTGTTATGCAAATAAAGTTCCATAGGTTTTTTAATTTTCTCTTCAAAAGCATCATGACCAATTTCAAGATAAATTTTATAAAGCTCTCTAATTTTTTTGTTGTTTTCCATTAAACCGAACTAGTGAAATAAAAACAAGAAACAAAAAGATTTAATTGCAAGATCTAAAGAAGATACCTTAAAGCGCTCACCTCCCCGGCAACGGCGATAGAAATTAGCTTCATTGCCGGAGTGTGAGTGCCGTTTACCTTACCTCCCCGGCAACGGCGCCAGAAATTAGCTTGATGTCTACTACACGCTTCTATTCTTGTAGACTTGTTGGGCCTCCAAGCGCAGAGGTTTGTAGGACAGCGGCAAATTTCCCTTAAGTGAGTAACCCAAGGTTTATCGAATCCACTAGAGGTAGAGGTCAAAGATATCCCTCTCAAACAACCCCGCAATTAAGATACAAGAAGTCTCTTGTGTCCCCAACACACCTAATACAATTGTCAGTTGTATAGGTGCACTAGTTCGGCGAAGAGATGGTAAAATGCAACTGATATGGATGGTAAAAGGTGATTTTGTAATTCTGTAATAAAAATGGCAGCAAGCAAACAAGTGACAAAAGTGACTAAAAACGGTGTATCAATGCTTGGAAACAAGGCCTAGGCTTCATACTTTCAGTAGTGACTACTCTCAACATCATTAACATAATTAAACAGATGATAGTTCCCACAAAAACACATGCACGGTGGACGTTACTCGGAGATCATTCTTTTGTGAATCAAATAGGATGAGAATTGCGTAGGGCTACGAAAAGCACACCTTAAAGTTCGTATTCCACATCTATGGACACTTCATGCTGTTACTATCCGCATCCAAAGATAGTACTAACAAACACCACAACCTATTTCTTAAATAGTCTCGTTATTCAATAATACAAGCATCAAGAAACCTCATGATCTATTCAATCCAACAATAATAAAGAACAAACTCATGATGAAGATCCCTCTAATCTTAATGCTTTGAGCCACACACACGGCACCCTCACTGTCACCATGGTACCGTGATCACAACGGTGACTCCGCAAATTATACTAGATAACACCACTTGAGCAACATCATATCCATTACACATAGGGAAACATTATGTATTCAACTATACTAATAAAGCTCATGATCACAATGAAGATCACATCATGGGAGAGAGATAACCACATAGCTACTTGTATAAGCCTTAGCCCCGGTGGAGACTACTCACGCATGGCCATGGTGAGTGGGAGCTTGATGGAGAGGTGCAGCCCGGAGGAGAGATGGCGACGTCGGCGGCCCGGAGAGGCGGCGGCGGCAGCCCTTGGAGAGGCGGCGGTGGCAGCCCTTGGAGAGACGGCGGTGGCAGCCCTTGGAGAGGCGGCGGTGGCAGCCCTTGGAGGTGGCGGCGGCAGCCCTTGGAGGCAGCGGCGGCTGCCCTTAGAGAGGCGGCGGCAGCAGCCCTTGGAGGCGGCGGCGGCTGCCCTTGGAGAGGCGGCGGCGGCGGCCCTTGGAGGCGGCGGCGGCGGCCCTAGGCCCTCCCTTCAAGCTTGGAGATGGTGCTGCTATGGAGGAGGTTCTCCTATCCTAGGCGGCTGCCTAGGAGGAGAAAATTTTGTGGGGGCTTGATGACCTAAGTTTCCTATCTTTATATACTTTACCGAATTTCCGTCATCAGATTTTTGGGCTTCAGTAAAACGGGGATATCTCGGCCATACAGACTCGGATTGGGTTGTTCTTGGGCTTAAATGAAAGCTATGGAAATTTCGCACAACTATGTCCGATATGAGAACTTCAGTTGACATCGGCTTCAGGTCTCAAACAGACGATCTCTGAAATCTATTAGAAGGGACAGATTTCAGGAAAGTCCAATTCGACTCCAACAAGGTTTCCTTTTGCGTTTTTGCCAATTTGCAAGCGATTCCTACACATCAAAGTGTAAAACAAGAACATTGTGCACTTTTGAAACTATTAATAAGTTAGCCCAAATAAATCATAATATTGATATAAAAACAAGTGGCAATGATGTAAAACATGCTTGGAACAATCAAAAATTGGCGATACGTTTGACACGTATCACTCCTCCAGAGAGCCATCACCCGCGCTGTCGCCACCACCTCCCGAGGTACTAGCGCCATCGTCTCCAGAAGCACCCGTGCCTTCGTCGATGCGCGCGAAGAGGGCGATGAGGGCGTCCACGTAGCGTTCGACCTTCTTCGCCAGTGCGACCTCCACCTCACGCGTCTCATGCTCAACGGGATCAGAACCTCGTCAAGGTCGAAGCCCTGCCCGAACTCCCCATCTTCGCGAAGCAGCCAGAGGTTGGAGAAAATCAGCTTGCCGTCCAAGGCAAGCGCGCTGCAGCACTCCCCTCCACGAGCGCGTCCAGCTTGGAAACCGATGGATCCAAGGTCTCCACCAGCTTGGTGAAGAGGAAGACATGGCTGGAAGGGAGCTCAGGCTGAAACGCGTCGGGAATCTTGAGGGTTTCCCCGTTGAGGCGCACACAGATGCTCTGGGCGCGTTGGGCGAGCCCCCTCAACATCTCCTGGTGGGCCACACCCAACATCCTGGGGATTTCCCTCTCCGCCAAGAGGTCCTCGACCTGTTTCAAGACGGGCTCGATCTGCCGCAACGTGTCGTCATTCTCCTGGCGGACTTTCTCGAGCGCCGCCCGCGCCGCGCCGCGTCGCGCTCCTCGCGAGCCTCCCGGGCTACCTGCCTCTCAAGGTCGCGTGCGTCCTGAAGACGTTTTGCCTCTTTTGCGGAGGACTCCTTCAATTCGCGCACCTTCGCCGCTTGGCGGTCCTCCTGCTTCTTGATCTTGTCCTCATACGCGATGCGTCCCTCGAGGCAAAGGTCATGGGCTTTCTTCTGGAACACCGCATCCAGAGCATCGCGCCACTTAACAAGGCGAGCGTCCATATCAGCCCGGAGCGTACCCTCCGTCCTATCAAGGGCCTCCTTACGGTTTGCAAGGCCCTCCTCGAGTTGCTCTAAGAGGGCCCGCTCAGCCAGCTGGCTTGACTCGGTAAGCGCGAACTCACGCTCACGTAACTCAAGGTCCGCCTCACCATCTGCCGCAGCCTCAAAGCGCTCCGCAAGCTCTGCCTCCTTCCGTGTGGTGGCCCACTCTACGGCTTCCTCCGCCGACTGGAACCGTGCCGCCTCGAGGGCCTCCCGGGACTTCTGGAGGCGGTGCCACTCCCTCGCCAGCCGCTCGCGCTCCCTCTCCAGGGCGTCCCGCTCCGCAGAGACGCTTAGACCAAGCCTATCGATGGCTTGGTGGGTGTCAGACAACAGGGTGTCCTAGTGTTGCCTCACCTCCACGGGGACTCCGGCGACCACCATCTCCTAGTTGGCAGCGACCAACTGACCCTGAGCTCCGACTACCGCGGCCCTGGAGCCGGAAGTCACCTCCAGGACCTGAACCTCGCGCCTCGCCGGCGAGGCCCCGCCTTCCACTGAGGGACCGCGTCCCGCCGCCGTCTTATCGCCATCGCCGACGCCTCCCTCTACAAGGGCCACTGCTGAAACCCCCGCGGCTTTGGTCGCCATGGCGTTTTCCATCACGGCGGAACCCTGAAGCTCCACTCCCGCCGCCGGGACCGTCACCACCACAGGCGGCACCTCAGCCATCCGCGCAGCTGCCACGGACGGTCCCTCTACTGCGACCATCGCCACGGGCTCCTCCTCCACCGCGACCAGCGGGGTCACTGCCGCAGTCGCGCCACCTACGGCGTTCGCCGCTGCGGCCTCGACAGCGGCCGCCTCCGCAACCTCCGCGTCCGCGGCCACCACGGCCGTCGACGCCTCGGGCGAGGCGACGGTCGCCCCGGGCGGCCTTGCCATGGCAGCGCTCATTGCGGTCCTGGGCGCCTTTGCAGAGGGTCCCCTGCAGACCACGAAGAAGAACCGTTAAAGCCCTGGGATGATGGTGAAGGGGACTAACCTGCTACAAATGGATACGCACCCATAGGAAAGCACCCAACGCCTCTTCTTTAGTCCGCCAAGAGGCGACGCGCTGAAGCTAGTAGGTACGTCTGCCCCAGTCGCCTGGCCTCGGGGGATACCCTACTGCCGAGAGCCCTCCACAAGCGTGGGCTCCACTGACGACCGGCCCAAGGGCGCCCCCTTGGTTCGGGCGCCAGCCTCCGACCCCCCAAGGGCCTCGGTGGAGGACAACAAGCGCGAGCCTCCTCTCCTCCGCCTCGCCAGGGCACGCCATTCTCGTCATCATCAGATTCCACGATGATGAGCACCTACGGAAGCGTCCTCATCCGGACTCCCCCCTCGAGCCCTCCTACTCCGCTCGCCTCGTCTTCCTCGCGCTCTTCATCGACCTCTACGCTCTCGCAAGCACGGACCAGGCCTTTCTCGTTGAATACCGGCATCACCCTGAGGATCCTGTCCTGCGAGTTCAGCGACCTCAAGTAGAGGGGACGGACATCCTTCATGGGTCCCGCGGGTTCAGGTCTTCCAGGCGGAAGGAGACACATCCAGTAATCTCATTGCCCTCTGTCAGCTGCAAACTGTAGAAGTTGCGGAAGAGAGCCACGGAGGGCATGATGCCAAGGTACGCCTCGCAGAAGTAAGCGAAGGTGACAAGGGTGACCACCGACGCCGGATGAAGATGAAGGAGGTGGTTCTCGTATTGCTCCAGGATCGCCATGAAGAAGTCGGAAAACGGAGGCACTAGCCCCGCCGTGAGGGCGAAGCTGAAGATCGGCTGCAACGTCCCGGTGCGCCGCTCAATGATGCTGGAGCCAATCTCGACAATGGTCTTTCCCCATTCGCTAGACTCCTGTCCAACGAGGCAGCAAACCTTGCCTAATGCCTCCACGCTCCGGATGCATGACGTCTCTAACGCCGCGGGCGCCAACGATTCTTCTACAGCGTTACCTTTTCCTCTCTCGACGGCCGCCCGCCTCCCCTTCGAAGTGGGAGCTTTCTTAGGAGGCATGATCACCGGACTCGAAGTGCGCAAGGAGAAAGAAGATGCGGGGAAGCAGGAGCAGAGAGCTTTGTGCTTGGAGAGAAGAAGAAGCGGAGAAGGTCTAGGAATCGTGGTGGTTCCCCCCTCTTTATGGAAGCCAAGCAGGCAGTTCCGTATCCCACCCATGATTTCCTGGGAGTTGCACCGATGCGCGCAGTGAAGGAGTGTGGCACGTGGCATGGCAAGGCCTGACAGCTTTTTTTGGGCCCCTGCCTCTGCGCCTCCGCCGTCCCATCTTCGTAGCCCCGTCTCCGCCTCCTCGACTCCTACGACTGACACATTCAAGGCACGGGCCCAGGGCTACTGTCAGGCCCACGGCTTCCAGGGTAGCCTGGCTCAGCTATCAGCGGCCTCTCCAGCGCCACGCGGGAGATGTCCCCCCCCCCCCCCTCAAAGCTGGAGCCACGTCATCGACCTCGTCAAGGAAGAACAGCCCGGGAGCCCCTCGCGAGGCTTCCGGGGGGACGCTTCATGAGGATCTCCTCGTGTGGCCGTCGCCCGCCCGGGGGAAGCAACGTGGAAGCTTCCTTCTCGGGTACACTTGCCACCCAGGCCCGCGTCACGACTGGCACGGGATGACGCCAGAAACTCTGCGCCCGGCATAGGACCCGACCAAGACCAAAGACCAAGACGACAAGACTAATCCTTCAGGACAAAGAGGCGCCTGGCGGGCGATGTCATCGCCAAGCACTGTTCACCTTGGACGGTGGCTTTCCCTGGTGTCTTTAGCCATTTTGGTGCTAAGGGCGGGGACCCGCCGCAAGTACGCTGCAGGGGTGTTGTCCTTCCCCCTTTGTTCTTTGACCGTTTGTGGAAGCCCTTCCCGCAACGGGAAGAGGCCCTGGTCACTATAAATAGTGTAGTGCTGCTACATTAGAAGAGGTCGACTCCAAGATCCAACACACACATCTTGTAAACTCACCAAGCAATACAACCAGACAAGCAGGAGTAGGGTGTTACAGCATCATGGTGGCCTGAACCTGGGTAAATCGCTGCGTCTTTGTTCCCTTCGCTCGAACCCTTTCCACGAAGATCGTTGTTAGGTTAGCTCTCAGTCCCGCGGAAGAACAAAGGGTCCATCGGAACCCTAGATCCGACAAAACACTATCTATTTACGAACAGATGATCAAGAGAGTGTCGTCACAAAGAACAGTCAGTGCCGCTGCAACAGGACGCCTTAGTGGTGACTCAGCGATGAAATGCCACATTATGCCAAGTTGCCAACCACTCTAAAGCTAGCCCACGTATGCAGCAGGTTTAGTTTGTAATGGAGTACTTTGTAATATGAAAGATTGGGCCAGCTTTGTGGCTGCAGACCACCAGAATGAGGAGGGAGGAGGTGGCAGCATTGACAGAGATGGAGGGAGGAAGAAACGTCATGAACTTATCCAGGAGGGAGTATTTCGTGTTCCATGTGATGGATGATCATGAAACCAATGGCGAAAAGGCGTCCTAATTTGATGATGAAAATGAATGATGGATCAGGTAGACTATCTGCTTTCATTGTGCTATCTGGATCCAGATATTGGCATGAGAAGATATATCCAAACGGGACTTGCCAGCAAGAACACTTCTAATCTCATCGGCCAGGTAAAGTTTTTTGTTTTTGTTTTTTTGACAAAGGAGTTGGCCTCTGCATTAATGTAAGCCAAAATCATTAACAAACAGAGTACATAACATACGTAACTATGGTGGAAGCATTACAAGATAGGAATTTAACACCTACAACTAAGTCGACTTCTTTCGTATCTACGCCTTCAAGAAAGAGAACAAGCCCTTGTGTCGTCGTCATCATATTTGGCCAAAACAGCCAAGACAACGATTTTCAATATGTTAGCCGAAACCAACCAATAGAGGTGAGCACATCTGCAAGGAGATGATGCCTTCAACAAGGTAACGACACTGATTTGTCGGTGCTGAGCCCAACAAATGAAGGCTAGAACAAGAGTTTTCACCCCGAACCTGAAATGTTGCTCAAATCACCATCTTCTTGATGGAACTTTCTATAGTCGCAACAACTCTACGCCCTACATGATCGACGGTAGCGGATGGATGATACGTCTTCCCACCTTAGACCACCCAGTTGTACAATCGGTTTGTTGCTTCAGCACTATAATTTTTTTGTCTCAATTGAAGTTCGTGATTGTGTTCCTCTTGGTGTAAAATTGTGTTCCTCTAACAGTAGTGATTTGTTTCGCTAGAAATCAGTATTTGTTCGGTGTTCACTAAAATTATGTTTCCCTTTACAGTCGGAATTTGTTCCACGAGATGTACAATTTTTTCCGTTTAGTGTATTTTTGTTCCATTAATAATGATAATTTGTCCTGTGAGTATTAAAATTTTGTTCCATTCATATACTCCATTCGATCCAAAATAAGTATCGTAGTTTTGAATTGTGTATTTTAATACTGTAACACCAACACTTATTATGGATCGGAGGTACTCCCTCCGATCTGAAAAGAGTGACGCAAAAATCAGCTAGCTAAGAGCAAACGAAACTGCTTCTTCTCGAGCGCGAGCGCGCTCGCGCGATCCGTTCGCGTAGCCTTTTCCCTTTTCTTTTTTCGCGTAGCGAGTTTAGAGAACAATAAATATGCCTTGTACTTCCTTTAAAAACCCCGGTGGGGAAAATAGGAAGTATGACATATGATGTTTGAAGTTCTCCCCCAAAAACCCTTTGGGAAAAATGTGAGGAGAATTGTATTAGATATGTTGTTAAAACTCCTTTAAAACCTAGTGGGAAAAGTAAGGAGAAAATGGTACAACATATAATGATTATTGTCTCTGTTAACTCAATATGAATGAAATCCATAGAGTTTAGAGGACAATAATGATGAGTAGTGTAGGATATGTTGGTAAAACTCCTTCAAACCCTATGGGAAAAATAAGGAGAAAATGATCCAACATATAATGATTATTGCCTCTGTTAACTCGATATGAAGTGTATCCATAGAATTTAGAGGGCAATAAATATGTCATGTATACTTCCCTAAAAACCCCGGTGGGGAAAACAGAAAGTATGACATATAATCTTATGTTGATATTACCTCATTAAAAACCTTAATGAGAACCTGAAAAGTAAACTCATAAAGGGAAAAAGAGTGTAATATGATGCTTTGAACATGAATAGTTCAGGAAGATACTCCCCCTGACACTTGCATATCTCTAAGTCGTCGAATACCAATTCCATGAATATATTTAAGTAAGTTGGTAGAGACTTCATGAACAAACCAGCAAGGTTTTCACATGATTTGGATTTGCAAGATGTTTATCCATTGACTCTTGTGGAGTTCATAGGGATAAAATAATTGAGAGGCAATATGCTTAGTGATATTGCTCTTAGTGTATCATGTTTGCATCCATGCAACACAAGCCGCATTATCTTCGTAGATAATGGTAGGTGATTCGATAGAACCAATTCCACATGACTAATGTATGCGGTTTGTCATTCCGTGAAGCCACATGTGTTAACATGAAGCATTGCATCTTAGAATGATCGTGGTAGTATAGTCACCAGAGTCTATTTGAAGACATCAATGGAGTGACAACTCTATCATGTATGTACACGTTGTAGGATCATGTAAGTAGCCAACACCAGTCTCTAAATTGGAGTTCAGATTTCTCTGAAATTGATACAATATGTCAAGATATTTGGTGCCTTGGGGGTATCGAAAGATATTCTTGATCCCCTAACCAATTATGTTGGTAGGTCCAATGGCATTGGGATATGGAACATTATGTGCCAACATCTCTTATCCATCTTCCCAGGGATCTTTCTCTACGTCTAGAGATCGAACAATCCTTAGGAGATGGACATGAATTTTCTATATCAAGTTTCTCCAATTTCTGGATATAGGCATCTTGGTGTACCATAATACTTGAGTGAAGGTGCTCGAGTTGTAGTCTCAAGCAACATTTGGATTTATCCAAATTCTTCATCTCAAATCCGTCTTTCAGATGATCACGTGGTTCGTTGTTGTAGGAGTTATCCTTATGTATGACAAACACACATGGGTGATCATCATGTAGGAGTAATCCTTTTGTATAAGGAACTCACTACGTCGGTTGTACCAAAATGTACCGACAACAATAAGCCATGTTGTGACTTATTGATTATTACACAATACATGTTGCATTTGCATTTCGATTCGGACAGAGATTCCATCGGGAAACATACATGTCGGAATCTAGTGATCCACATGGATATGTTGTCACTACATCTATCAACTACACCGATAGATGATTTTGTACTGCCAATGATATAAGTATCGGAACGAGATTTCACTCATGTCTGGAGAGTAGGTCTCGGATCTCTGCGGAAAACCCGACCTTATGCTACAAGCCTTGCTTTCTCACCACCTTGTAGTTCTCATTCCGTTTCTGGAAGAAAACCCATTGAATCCCATAGGGGATTCATTTGGAAGAGCGAGGCTATATCTGCTTGGATTGCATCCTTCGATTGAGTTCAGTCCTAGCAAGTGTGTTCACACTCTGCCATGGCCATGGTCTTTGGATCTGAATCATTGTAAAGGGTGTTTGCAATCATACAAGAGAAATATTTGTCGACAGTTGTAGACTTTTGGATATCTCCAGAATCAATGTAGTTGGAGTAAATAGCGTGCACCCTTGATGACTCTTCGTGATTTCCCAATACGCGTGAGTCTGGGTGTTCCGATGTCCCAGCCAGTGTGTGCAAGCTGGAGCTGGGGTTGTGGAGGTTTTCCTTCCACTGGGTGTATACTACCCATTAGGTGTTCATCAACGCAAGGTCGACTTGCATTTACTGACTTAGAGGATTTATCCTCGATTTCCTTTTGTTGCTTTGCGAAAAGCTAGATCCTGGTTAGAGGCCGTACTACTCCCCCTATTTTTATTAAAAGGAGAGTTGAGTGGTTTTTACTGGTACCTCCACTCTTTCGGGCGCATTACTATCCGGATTGAAGGACTTTGTAACACCTTTGAGATCAGTAAATGAATCTGGCAGGTTATTTGCATGTGTTGCAAAATGTGAATCCAAACGTAGAGTCCAGATTCTTGAGTACGTGGATATGAGGAGGAACGTTAAGTCCCAATTGATTTCCTGGCATTCGATGTGGTACTTAAAATCTCCCCCTAATGACTGGAAATAATCCTCCTTAAATATAAGCAATCAGTGTACTGGGCTATGAATACATCCCTCATGAGGGGTTCAAGGTACTTATTGATCTACGGAGATATGTACCACCACATAGATCCCTAATATGTGGGCCCATGATGTACGCTGTGGTGGTGAGATCGGTATGCGTGAAGCGCTTCGAACTTACGCAGATGGGAAATGCTCGGAGGATTTCCACGTATCAACTACAGAGGGGAAGTACTGCGATATGCAGTTAGTCAATAGCAGCGTGTAAAACTGCATGACTCCAACGTGAAGTTGGTAAATTGCAATTCATTAACATGGGTCGTGCAATGAGAAAAGAAAAACCTTTGATCAGAGATGGAACCAAAAACAATTGTGCATGGATACATAGGACATTCTGCTGAACTTCGATCCTCGGAGCCATGCACTAAATAGTGGAGGCATGCGAAGAGAATTCTGCAACATTTGTCCATACGAATTGATTTAATTCGATTTTTAGTCCAAACAATGGTTGGTTGAGACCACAAATATCACCTTGAATGTGTTCAAGGGACGGAAGTGATCCTTGGCACAATATGTGCACACTAATCTCATGAATAGGAAAGTTTTAGCTCATGCAGAACATTACCGATGGAATTGCATTATATGCAACATGTGCTACGAGTTGGATGTATGTGCAATACAATCCAGACAATAGAGTGGGTACATTTTCATATACTTGTTCCACATCCATCGGATTGGCACTCGTAGAAATCTATATATAGAATTGAAGAAGTTCCAATATGGAAATCTTTATCAGATATATAGAATGTATACAATCTTATTATATCAGAGTGCTGATACAATATATATGTTTATTACGACATCGCAAATGGACATTAACAGAACGACCACTAAGGAGATAGTGGGACTAGTTTAAGTCTCCAAACACTTTGGTTGAGGCGTACTCAGCCATCATGTTCTCCGTGCCTATAGGGTCCTCTGACCTCCCTTGAGGTGCTTTGCATCCCTAGGATTGCTGGTACAGAATGACCAGATGCTTTGGGGTCTTGCACTTGTTAGTGGGATGCGTGTAGCAACCACACTTGTCACAAAGCTTAGTTATTTCAAACTCATGCTTTGCGGTGCCTTTCCCACGGTCTGAGTTTCTAGGCTTCCTGTTCCAGTTGCGCTTTCGTTTACCATTAAAGTTCGAAGGCTTGCCGTTGAAGACAACATCAAACTTTTGCCTGTTCGCGACATTCATATGAACTTCAGGTAAAGGTTGAGAACCAACCGGGCGCTGATAGCCATTCTTAGCGAGCAGCTCATCATGCTTTTCAACCTGAAGTAATATATGAATAAGGTCAGAATAGACTTGGTAGTCGCGTGCACGGTACCGCTGTTGGAGGATCCTATCAGATGGAAGCATAGTCGACAGAGTTTTTTTTCTATCTTCTCCGCATCAGTAGGTTCCTTCCCGCAAAAGTGCAGTTTGGAATTGATCTAATGAACCTCATGATTGTACCCTGACAGACTTGAAGTCCTGGAGTCGGAGATGTTTTCAATCATGCAGTGCTTCAGGCATGACGACTGCCTTCTGCTGTTCATACCTCATTTTGAGGGCCTGAAATAAGGTAGTAGGGGATTCTTCCTCCAACTACTCAGACTTGAGATCTGGATGAACATGGTGCCTTATGATGTACAAAGCAACATATTTTTGTTCATCTGTCAGCGGCGTGACTCCAGCCAGGGGTAGAACATCCGGAGCCTGGATTGCACGCACTAATCCAGAGGAAGCAAGGGCGATCTTGATGTCCATGGCACATATAAGATAGTTGTGGCCGTTGAGAGCAAGTGCATCAGACTCTCGAGCCATCATTTACTTATACGGATAAATCATAGAATATTAATTTCCATTTGAAACATTAAAATCCACCATGATTATGTCGTAATGAAATATGCAAAATAAATGAGGTTTCAAGAAGTGGGCTTGAACTCATTAGTGTGAACCTCAAATTGTTAAGTATGACACATTGTAGATAATCTCCAAAAGAAATTTTGGAGTAGATCTAGCAGCATTAGCGGAGTATATGATACTCACACTTCGAATGCCTTATGTCACAACTTAATTAAAATGCATGGGAGAGCACATTGGCAATCATAATGTCAGAAATGACAAATTGTAGGCTTAAACGGTAGTGGTAGATAAATCTACACACTACCTCATGATCCCAAAACATCAATTTGAAGAAATCACTCTGAATTTTGCATTTATATTTGCAAGAAACTGAAAATCTCAATTGCACATAGACATGTTAATCTCGACATGTGTCAGACATGGAAATATATACATATCTTAGAAACATTCCGGAATACATCGTACTCGACAGAGAAACAGTACTATAGAGGTACTGAATTACTCGACAGAGAAACAGTACTATAGAGGTACTGAATTTGTATTTGCAAGAAATTAAAAATCTCAATTGCAAATAGACATAATTAATCTCGACACATGACAAATGTGGAAATATATTACATCAAGGATCTGGAATACATTGGTACTCAACAGAAAATAGTACTGAAATATATGTACCGAATTTTAACAGGTCTAAAGCAGGAATAGAATCACTGCTAGAAGTGTTGCTAAGTGATTAATATGCTAAACTGCTGATCAAAAAAGCAAAGAAGCAAAGAAGCAAAGAAGCAAAGAAATCAATCGCTGCTAGCTGCCTAAATTCTCAGCCGCATGCACATCTGACACGTAAGGCAGGCTTGTCTGCCCAGCCTAGTCAAACGAGATAAGGAAGAGTGGCCAACGAGGAAAGAAAAAATAAAATTCCCCAGCAACTCGATCCCCAATCCGCTGACCAAGACAGGCGCAGACCGCCACGGCCGGACGGCCGCATCACCGGTGGCGATAAGAGCTCCGGCCGCGCTCGTCCTCGTCGGAAGAGCCTCCGGGAAGGAGGGTGCCGGGCGCGACTCCGTTGGAGGCGCCGTTCACGAGCCGAGCGCCGTGCGGCGCCATGTGCCGGAGCGGCTGCTCGGCGGCGGGATTGCCATCAGGATGCCGAGGGCCAAGAGGCAGCGGCGAACCCTCGCGCGCAGCGAAGGTGGAGGGATGGCCGGTGTTGGGGACGGGGTCGGCAGGTGCGGCGCGACGGCATCGACGTCGACAACCGCGTGGTGCCGGAACCAAAGACGAAGGAGGACGCGCCGGTCGTCGCCGAGACGAAGGCGAGGGCGTCGCCATCCCGCGGGAGCGGGCCGCCGACTTCGTCTTCAACAAGCGCAGGGGTCGGAGACGGGAGCGTGGCGCCGGCTTTGTCTTCAACAACCGCAGGGGTTGGAGACGGCAGCGGCGCAGCCACGTCCTCGTCATCGTTGACGACGACAATCTCGTCCTTCACGGGCCATCGTCACGAAGCAAGGCAAGAAGCAGAGACAGAAATCCAGGCATTTTTTTCTTCGCACCTTCGGCTGTGCTTACTGTTCTTGTCCTCGGAATCGCTCTCACCGGAGAGTAGCGCTTCAATTCTTCGATTTCGATGGTATCGAAGCTAGTTCTTTGTTGTGGCCTTCGATTTTAGAGCGATGGGAGCCAACGCCTTCTTCCCGTTCTTATGCTCCTTCGATTCCATCGCTATTCTTCTGCTCCTTCGATTCTTTCTCGATGGATGAAAATCGCTCTCGGCAAAGCGTGCTGATAACGTGTTGAAAGTAGAATCGAGAGCAACGAGAAAGACAACAAATGATTCAACTGTGTATTTTATTGATCATCAACATGGGGGTACTTATACATGAGATCCCGACTGTTCGGGATGTCGGTTTACAAGGAGATGTGCCTGTTGGGGATATCAGTTTGTGTAGAGGCACCTGTTCGAAGTAAACAGGCGTCCGTATGGCTTTGGGCACTAGTAACTACCTGCAGCAGTTAGATTTAATTCTAACAGCCTATTCCCTTTTCTTTTTTTCGCGTTGCCTGCTATTCCCTTTTAGGCATCCAGTTACGCGAACCCTCCCGCTTCCTGGCATCATCCATCCCCACATCCGAGCCGGATCCGTCCTGTATCAGGAGGAGGAGCGGAGCCGTAGCCTGGCGAGACCCGGCGACCGCTCCTCACCGCCCTCCTCGCCCCCTCCCCCACCCCTCCCTGCCCACGGCGATGGCAGCGGGTGCCATGCCCGGAGCTTGGAGAAACTCCGCGGCTGTCGTCGTTCAGTCGCTCTACTCCCCACCTCCGTTCCCCTTCCATGGCCGCCTCCTTCCCATCTATCGACGTATGTAGGCAGCCGCTGCCGCTGCCGTCCGACGAGGTCCATGGAGAGCCGCCCGCGTCCGGCAAGATCAGCGGGAAGGAGCAGATGTCCGGCAATTTTTCTGGGGAGGATTCGGGGGAGGAACAGGGCGGCACCAGGTCGTCAGTTCACTGCCGAGCTGGAAGAAGGTACAGATTCCTGTTCGATCCTCTCTCCCTCTTGCCAAAATTCCTCTCCACCTGTATCTTGTGTTCTCTACTAGTAGGCTGGTGATTCCTTGCTCCTTTATAGGATTCTGATGGTTCGATTCTGACCTCCTGTATCTCATTTGTGCAAGTTTTGTTAGATGAGTGATTATTTTGTAGCTTTTTTCTTCTCTGGTAATATACTACTGTATATGCAATCAGCACTGGAGGAAGGCCCTTGATCTGTCTCTCATCTTATACTGGAGAATTTTATGATTACAGATGCACTAGCAGTAGCACCGCTCATTGATAGAAAAGAAAATTGATTGTGGGAATATTGATTATCCTTGTATACAGCTAGTTAGTTTCAATCCTGACATGGTGAGTTTCAAGCACGTTAGTTTCAATCTAGTATGTATATAGCTAGCTGGTTAGTTTGAATCTACTGTACAGACTATATAATTAAGCACGCTTTGTTTGCTACCTGATCCATGTTTTGTGATAGTAGTAACATCTTATTTATTTCATGCATTTGAACAACCAAAATGTGAAAAAAAGACTTGACTTGAGGAGCATGTCATCGTCTTTTAATTATCACTGTCAGGAATTACATTATCAAGTACCAGGAACCAACAACTTCTTTGTATGAAAGCTTTACCCCATACTCAATTTGCGGCGGCGCGACAGACCGGCCCTCTAGAAGTCTGGATGCCCATCTCGCTGCCCACCGCCAGCACGTCCGGAGGCGGGAGGGTCGCTGTTGCCATGAGCGATGTTGGCAGATGAGGAGAAGACCCCGCGACACCTGCTGATGCGGCGGCAACTGCTTCAGTGGCAGGAGGCGGGTGGTGTGGACGACAACGGCGGTCAGAGGCAAGTCACTAGTGCGGCCATGAGTAGAGTTCATGCTCTACCTTTCCTGGTTTGCTGGACTGGCTTTACCCCTGTCGGTTTGGTGCAGTGGAGGCAGTAGCAGTTGGAGACGAGGATTAGAGGACTGAGCGGACAACAGGTGAACGGAGCTGAGCGAACGGAAGCGGCTTGACTACATGCTAGAGTAGTACCTGAGACAATTAGCTATTTTTCCTGGGATGCGTTTGGTGGGTTTCTTCGATTGCTATTCTGTAGCTGTTTGCTTTGTTAGTTCTCTAGCTTTTGTGGTATAAATGGAAGTGGTGAAAGCTACAGGTTACTAGGAATTAGGAAATGGCTAGCACTTTTCAGTTCTCTACCTAGGTCAAACCGTGAGTCAAATGCATGTGTTCAACCAAGAATTTCGAGTAGTTTTGCTGGCTCCTAACATGAGACACAACATCAGCTCTATGCGTGACACTACAACAATTGTTATTTATATTTTAAACACTAGCTGAGAGCACAACGTGGGAACCTTTTAGAGAAAATAAAGAGTAAAGGTTTTTGTTCTGATAACTTGTTTTATGTGTGGTTGGTAATATCTTACTAGTTTTTCTCATCAATAACATTGTGTGCTCTGGTATTGGTAATAATTTTGTAATATCCCCATACGATAACTTGTTATATATGTGGTTGATAATATCTTAGTAGTTTTTCCCATTGATAACTTGTATGCTATTGTCTTTGGTACTACTTTTTAGTATCTTTGTTTGATAACTTGCTTTATATGTGGTTGGTAATATCGTACTAGTGTTTTTCATCGATAACTAGCATGTTATGTTCTTGGTAATGATTGTTAGTATCCTCGTTCCATAACTTGCTTTATATATGGTTGGTAACATCTTATTAATGTTTTTCATTGATTACCTTGCATGCCATGGTCTTGGTAATAATTTTATAGCTTTTCCCGTTTGATAAGTTGCTTTATATGTGGTTGGTAATATTTTTACGAGTTTCCCTCATTGATAACTTGAATGTTATGGTCTTGGTAGTGAGTTTATAGCATTTTCCATCTGGTAACTTCTTTTCTATGTGGTTGGTAATATCTAACTAATTTCCGCCGCTGATAAATTGCATGCTATGGTTCTGGTAATAATTTTGTAGTATCCCCCATCTGATAACTTGTTTTCTATATGGTTGGTAATATCTTATTAGTTTTTCTCATCGATAACTTTGTGTGTTGTGATCTTGGTAATAATTTTGTAGTATTCTCATCTGGTAACTTGATTCCTATGTGGTTGGTAATATCTTAGTACTAGTTTCTCATCGATAACTTTGTATGCTAGTGGCTTGGTAATAATGTTCTAGTATCCCCCGTCTGGTAACTTGTTTTCTATGTGATTGGTAATATCTTACTTGTTTTTCTCATTGATAACTTGCATGCTATGGTCTTGCTAATGTTATTCGTAGTATCCCAATCTAGTAACTCGCTTCCTATGTTGTTGGTAATATCTTAGTACTAGTTTCTCATCGATAACTTGTATGTTAGTGTCTTGATAATAATGTTCTAGTACCCTCCCTCCTAGTAATATTTTTTATTAACCCTGTTTGATAATTTGCTTTATATGTGGTTGGTAATATCATACTACTATTTTTCATCGGTAACTTGCATGCTATGGTCTTGTTAATGATTTTTTGGGTATCCCCATTTGATAACTTGCTTGATATGAGGTTGGTAATATCTCACTAGTGTTTGTCATCGATAACTTGCATGGTATGGTATTGGTAAATAATTTTATAGTATTTTTCCATCTGGTAACGTGCTTTATATGTGGTTGGTAATATCTTTACTAGTTCCCGTCATCGATAACTTGCATTTTATGGTCTTGGTAATAAGTTTATAGAATTTCCCATTTGGTAAATTGTTTTCCCATTTGGTAATATGCTCAGTGTGTTGATGGGAGGACAGGATTCATATCTGGTTGGAACTTTTTTGCTGCATCCAATGGTCTTCATCTTGGTATGCTTGTGTTGATGGTGTTTAAGATCATCGCATCACGATTAGTCAGCATAGTGTTCAATGTGCTCTAGTCAGTTTACCCCAAGGGTGGAGCCGTTTCGCACAACAAAGTGCGTCTTCTTTTTTTTTCCACTCGAATAAGTTGTATGAACTGAATTCAACCTTTTTTCGTGACTATCTGTTTTTCGTCTAAAATTTAATTACCACTGTTTGTTTGTCTGTAAGTGAACTTGTCATGTATCAATTTGCTCGTTGTTTTTCACAATAAGTTTTTTTTTGTGCTGACAAAAAGTTAAGTTGGCTGTTTTTTTTGGACACTCAGTTAGTGTTTATTTCTCCTTTATTTTTGAATCAGATAGTTGTGTTTTTAAATGATAGTTGTGATTTTTAGTTGGAATTGTAGCTATTATTTTGATCAAATTTTTTTTGTACTAGTTGGAAGTGCAGCTATTATTTTATTAAAAAATTGTACTAGTTGGAAGTACATTTTTATAGTTGGAAGTGGGATTTTTCGATCTCCCACCCATTTTTATTTACCCTAAAATATCACTAGCCCAAAAAGGGAATTGTTTTTCATTCGGTTCTTAATTAAAACTAAAAAAATCCAGTATTTTTTCGCTCTTCGCGAATAAAGGGAATAGATTTAATCCTGAAAGTTCAAAGTCTTGACGCGAAACACGGCGGTCAGGAGTGCGAAAAGGGAATAGTTCAGCAACCAAGCGCATGGGGAAGCGAACGTGCCAGCCAGCCTGGCAGCATGCACGGAAAGGGAATAGAGTCCTCGCTCGGAAAAGTCGGAAAAGTCAGCTTGCCAAAATACGGCAACGTGCGCGTCGTAAACCTTTCCCTAATTAGCTACAATACCTGGTCGGAAACCGATCGACAGGATCGAACCTGTCGCGCGCTCGTTTGCTAGCCATGCCCAAGAGCAAATGTGTTTACAAGATCCGACACTTTATTAGGATCAGAGGAGGGAGTAGAACCAATTTTTCCCACAAACGTGATTATTTGGAAATAGGGCTAACCTATGGCGGCCTGAAACCGGCCCATGGATTATAAGGCCGTGACTCATCGGGCCAGCCTGTTCAAATGGATTCGAATTAGGTTGGAGCAAATTATTACGGAGAATTCTACATAGAAGGGCCGCACGCCCACGCGACTGGTGCGGCGGCTCCGCTCACCACCGCCAGCACTGGCCACGCACGATGTGCGGCCTGTGCCCGTGCATTCTAATTTTTTTAGACCCATACTAGGCGAACCCTATTTGCCGCCCGTTGCGGCGCAGGAGTCTCGCGCCGCGCACCCCTTAGCCGCAACGGGCCGGCCAACTTATGCTTTTCTGCTTTTTTTTCCTTTTTCGGTCTGGCCCATTGATGATTTTCCTTTTTTCATTCTTTTTCATTTCTTTTTCTTTTCTTTTATTTCCTTTTTCTTTTCTGTTTTCTTTTCTTTTTCTTCTCTGTTTTTTATATTTCTTTTTCGTTTGTTTTTTTTTACTTTCATATGATTTCGAAAATAAATTTAAAAAATGTTCAGCTTTTTGAAATTTTTAAATTCGTAAATTTTTCTTTGTTTATTTTTTGTTTCCTTTTTTTTGTTTATTTTTCTTTTTTTTCTTTTCTCGTTTTTGTTTCTTTCATTTTTCAGTTTCTTTTTTTTTCCAGATTTTGAATTCATTCAAATTCAAATTTCGTTCAGATTTTTAATTCTTTAAAATATGAAATTATTTAATTTTAACTTTATTAAGATTTTAAATTTGTTCATATTTCAAATTTGTTCGTTTTTTCGTTTCTTTTTTTCTTTTTTCGTCACTTGTATATGATTTTGAGAAATTTATTTTTTCATCGATCTTTCCTCTTCCCTTTTAAATCTTTCAAAATAGTTTCCGTTCACCGCCATTTTCTATTCACTTTTAAAATCGTTTAAAAATAAATTTTGTTCACAATAAATTTTCTGTTCGCTTTTAAATCGTTCAAAAATAAGTTTCGTTCACCGCCATTTTCTGTTCACTTTTAAAATCATTTAAAAAAAATCGTTCACAATAAATTTATTTTCTTCACCGACCTTTCTTGTTCACTTTTAAATCGTTCAAACTATTTTCCGTTCACCGCTATTTTCTATTCATTTTTAAAATCATTCACAAATAAAAAAATTCACAATAAATTTTCTGTTCACTTTTAAATCATTTAAAAATAAATTTCTTCCACCTTCATTTTCTGTTCACTATTTAAAATCGTTCAAAAATAATTTTTTCTGTTCACTTTTAAAATCAAATTTGTTCAGTTTTTCATTCTTTTTTGTTTTCTTTTTTTGTCACTTGTATATGATTTTAAAAAATTTATTTTTCTCACAGCCATTTTTCTGTTCACTTTTAAATCGTTCAAAATAGTTTCCGTTCACCGCCATTTTTCTGTTCACTTTTAAAATCGTTTAAAAATAAATTTCGTTCACCGCCATTTTCTGTTCACTTTTTAAAACCGTTCAAACGAGGTCAATATTCTAATTGAAAAAAGTTTAATTTAAATAATATGTTCTAGCATATTTTTTCTATTCACTTTTTGAAAATCGTTCAAAAATAGATCTTTCATGTTCATTTTTTTAAATCGTTCAAAATATTTTCCGTTCACCGCCATTTTCTGTTCACTTTTTAAAATCGTTAAAAAATAAATTTCGTTCACTATCATTTTCTGTTCACCTTTTAAAAGCGTTCAAATGAGGTCAATATTCTAATTGAAAAAAGTTCAATTTAACATATATGTTCTAGCATATTTTTTCTGTTCATTTTTTTTAAATCGTTCAAAAATAGATATTTCATGTTCATTTTTTAAATCGTTCAAAATAGTTTCCATTCACCGCTATTTCTGTTCACTTTTTATAATCGTTCAAAAATAAATTTCATTCACTGCCATTTTCTGTTCACTTTTTAAAAGCATTCAAATGAGGTCAATATTCTAATTGAAAAAAGTCCAATTTAAAATATATGTTCTAGCATATTTTTTTCTGTTCAGTTTTTTTTAAATCGTTTAAAAATAGATATTTTTATGTTCATTTTTTAAATCGTTCAAAATAGTTTCCGTTCACCGCTATTTTCTGGTCACTTTTTAAAATCGTTCAAAAATAAATTTCGTTCACCTCCATTTTCTGTTCACTTTTTAAAAGCGTTCAAGTTTCCGTTCATCATCATTTTATGTTCATTTTTAAAATTGTTCAAAATTAAATTCCGTTCATCCGCCATTTTCTGTTCACTTTTTTTAAAGCCGTTCAAATGAGGTCAATGTTCTAACTGAAAAAGTTCAATTTAAAATACATGTTCTAGCATACTTTTTAAATGCGGAACATTCGTCTATTTTTCTTATATCTAAAACGGTTTAGCCCTACATTCAAATCGGTTCGGCTTTACATTCAAATCGGTTCAGCTTTACATTCAAATCGGTTCAGTTCTAAATCTGTTTAGGCTATATTCAAAACGGTTCAGCATTAAAAATCGGTTCAGCTATGCATTTTGAAATCTGTTCAAATCTACTTTAAAAAGGATTAAGCTCTACATTCAGTGATTTGTTCAGCCATTTCAATTTTGTTCAGCCCTATTTATAATATATATTAAATGTTACCAGGACGCTCGGAATGGAGTACAATGTACAAACGTACAATGGAAGGAAGCGTACAAGCAGTCCGCGTTGCAAAAAAATCATACGCAATCAGTAGAAGCAGTGAACGCCACAAAAAACATACGATGGAGGAGGGTACGCAAGCAGCCGAACCACGTGCGGCAAAAATCCTATACGGGAAGCAGTAGAACCGGATCGAAAAAAAGCAGTAGAACCAGCCGCGCCAAACGCGCAACAGTCTAGCTATAATGGGCCGGCCCCTCGTACGGGAACGCAAAGAGGGGTACGCGGTGACTCGACAAACATCACTGAAGGCGGTGTATATCACCACCCCGCATAGTACATGTTGACTTTATTTATTCTATTCCGTAGCTGGTTAGCTCTGTTAGGAATAAGTGGCAACCGCTTTAGGCAGTTACCTTATGCCCAAATGCGACGTATGGACGGCACGTCCGTACGGATGCCTCTATTATGTATAGACGCCTGTTCGCTAGGAACAGACACCTTTTTCATCAACGAACGCCTCCTATCGTCGGGGAAATATCTACTGCTACCACCCCTTAGGGTGCTACAAATACTACCAACAAAAAAATCAATTTTAAAATTGTCAAAAAAATCTAGGAAAAAATGTGAGTGTTAACAAGATATGTTTCTATTACCTCCAAAAATTTTAATTCCAAATTCGAAACGAGCAGTGAGAAACAAAAAAGACAAATCTGATATGAACACTCAGATTTGTCTTTTTTATTTCTCACTGCTCGTTTCGAATTTGAAATTAAAATTTTTGGAGATAATAGAAACATATCTTGTTAACACTCACATTTTTTCCTAGATTTTTTTGACAATTTTAAAATTGATTTTTTTGTTAGTAGGATTTGTAGCACCCTAAGGGGTGGTAGCACTAGATATTCTCCCGCCTCCTATAGGCGGTTCCCCACTAGATATTCTCCCGCCTCCTATAGGCGGTTCCCCTTTGTAACTGCTATTCCGAACGGACATAGACCATGTATAAATACCCTGATGATCAATGAAAGAGATAACAGTTGATTCATTTGTTCGATTCTCTCGTTCCTCTACAATCGACTCTCAACACGTTATCAGCGCTGCCTCTATCGAGAGCAAGAAATCGTCAGCGATCGCCGGAACAAGAATAGGACGGGAAGAACGGGAAAATAGGTAAGAACGATGCGTTTCCTGCCCTTGTACCTTCACCGCCTGCTGCGGGACGACGGCCGTCGCCGCCGTTTCGTCGCACGCCAGCGTCGACTGGGAACTGGAGGACATCGCCGCTTCGACGGCCGGCGCTATGGTGCAGGCCGCTACATCGGCCGCCGCCACGGCGCCGGAGGCTACCGTGCGCGCCGCCACGGCATCCACATCCGGAGCGGTGCCGGTCCGGCGACTGGCGTCGCGCCTCTGTCGCCGCGCATCCTCGCACCGCAGGCACCGGGAGTCCTGGCACTGGCCGCGCCGCCACCGGCGTTCTGGTGACCGGCACACGGGTGGGTGGTTTGCCCCCTGCACGAGTACGGCCCAGCCGTCGATGTGGATGCTGTCGGGCAGTCACCTACCTCCGTCTTCGAGTTCGGCGGTCCCTCAAGTGCAGCCGCAGTTGACGCCAACGTCGTCACGCCGCGCCTGCCGCCTCCGACCCCTGCGGTTGTCGAGATGGAGGGCGACGCCCTCGCCTACGTGTCAGCGCCGACCGGAGCCTCCATCTTCGCCTTCAGCTCCGGCGTGAGGAGCTTCTCGAGCGCTCCGGCTGACGACGCCATCGCGCCCCCGCGCCTGCCTTCCCCGACGCCGGCCACTCCTCTGCCTTCACCGAGGACAAGCGCACGTCGCCGCCTTGTCGCCCTCGGCCTCCCGCTGCCGAGTTCGCCGTCGGCCTCGTCATCGAGCAGCCGCGGACGCCGTGCCGGTACGTGGAGCCCGGCCGCGCTGGGGCTCGCGAACGGCACCCTCCTCCCCGACGACCCTCCCTCCGAGGAAGAGCGCGGTGGGAGTTCTACTCGTCGCTGGTGATGCGGCCGACCATGGCCTCCGCCTGTGCTGGTCAATGAATTGGGGATTCGGGGATTGAGACGTGCTGGGTCGCTCCTTACCCGACCGGCCGACCAGACCGATCCTTTCTAGTAGTAGACTAGTAATAACTAGGCCTATCTACATGCGTGTGGCCAGTAGCAAACTATATTTGCTTAGTAGCCCGTATTCATCAGCACTTAGCAGATTAATCCACTAGTACTAGTGCAGTTTTAGTACTTGTGATAAGTGATTATATGTTCAATGTGTTTGCAATTTGCAATCCCTATAACATATAAAAATGGTACAATAATATTATATTTTTGCAATTGAGATTCATTTTTCTTGCAAAATTAAATATCAACTCGCCATCAATTAAGTCCAAAAATGCCTAAAAGGCACAAATTGACTTAATTCGAATTGAATTGATATTCAAAAATTGTGAAGTGACTATCTCAAATTTATATATGGGATCACAAGGTAATGTGGCATCTACTGCATTATATGCAGATTATCCACATTATTGTGAGGTCTACATTTTGTCAAAATCGACATTATGACTACCTTCAATGTGCTCTCTCATATATTTAAATTAAATCATAACATAAGGTACTAAGATAAAGGCATTTACTAACTTCGGTCAGATTATGCTTCTTAGTGCTGCGAGATGTACTCCATAAAAATGGTGATTATCTCCAAAGTGTTATGATAGATGTTTGAGGTCTACACTAAACAACTCAGGTATTTACTTGAGTTTACAATTTTTTGCAAACTTATTATAACATTACCATGATCAATTTTAATTTACTCACAAGTAAATTGATCAAGTCTATGGTTTAAACCCCATGTAAGCCAACATGACCATAATTCGATGACTTTCCTCTCGACGGTCACTACTAGCATACATAGGCTAGGGATGTTGAGGACAACCATGCGCCTCATGAAATCATAGCGGCATTTCAAACTCCTAATTGGAGAGAGATCCCCAACTAGATGATCAGGTTCATCTTGATCCATCCAGATCATATTTTTGAATATTTGATGGTGAAATCTCTAAACACCATGTGGCAAGCTCTAAAATAAGTTATGAACATCAATGACAGTCTACCTGTCTAAATCAACTCATGATTGAACTCGTCTCCGACTTGGATATTCAAATCCATCAAGACCTGCGGTAATGGAGTTCATAAAATTTGCTTCAGCTTGCAATTTTTGAAAGATCGTACATTATTGAGGAAATAGAAGACCTTGTCTACTATGTTTCCTATTAATACGATCTTATAGCAACAATATCGTGCAAGAATACCTACTTTATTCTGATCTCCTATATGTACTACTACACATGGAGAAACATGATGAAATCCTTCTAAGGAATGATCATTAGAACCATGTGGGTGTTTCTCCTTTAACGTGGTGCATACTAATTTTCGGAATATTAACAAGTTCGATGTCTCTTCTAAAGGCCAATCAACGAACTCCAAGGATAAACACAAATGCAACAAGAAGCATAATCCACATGCATCAGACATGGAAAGGCACTACAAAGATTAAGTTTGATAAAAACTACTCTTTGTCAAAAGTGTGTATCCTACAAGCATTCCACCCAAAAAAAAATGCCGCGCTCCACGGCCTGTGGTAAATTCCGTACCAACAACCGCGAGACGCAATTGAACATGCAAGGGTAAAGATATGAAGCACACTTCAATCTTCAATCTGACAATACCAAGGAAGTTGTAATATCATGTAACAACAAGGCTCCGCAAATGTCAGAAAATCCCATGAACAAGGAGAACATGGTCATTGAATATGCTTCAAATGACATGTTTGTAGACTTTACTAGTCTTCCAACTCCTTATCAACATATATTTATTGTTGTAATAAATATGAAGTTGTCATCATATACTGTAATTCACAGTATAATGTATCAGCACTCATGATACAAATAACATTTGTATGTGTTCTATATATCCGATAAGATTTTCACAATGAAATTCTTCAATTTTATATATAGAATCCTACGGGAGCCAATCCGATGGAAGGGGAAATGTCCTTTGTGGAAAATACAACCACAAACTCTATACACAGGGAAATATACATTCAAAACTCTTACTAAGAGCTAGCGATATATTTTAATCGTCAGACGCGATATTGTAGTTGATAGCTCTGATCGAGCCACAATTACACTCCCTATGAGGTACGTTAATATTAATCGAGAACACTTTATAGTATCTCGATTCAATTTGTACCCTACAAGATGTAGAGATATTTGTCAGATAGGTTTCTATATTGAAACCCTTGGTGAAAACAAAGAGGATTACCTCCTTTTACCAAAACAACGAATATGACAAGCATTTAAATGCAAAATTCCCTCTTTATCGTCAAGATTGCACTATACATACATTAAAACCGTAACTCACATGTTGCGAACAAGGTAATTTTCTGAATGTCATTGAATTCCAAGCTTAGCATGATCGCCTTGGTCGTCCCCACATAGGGATGATACGGAAAATTATCAGCAATTCCATTAGTCATGATTTAAATGATGCTAAAGTCTGACAACCTTCGGTGTTTGTGGGAACATCCAACCATTGTGTGGTCCATTTAAGAATTTCATGGTTTTAATGGACACATCATCATGATGGTCCCATGTGTGCCTATCATCCACACGAAACCATGATTTTTCATAATGATGAAACAAGCTATTGTATTGAAGCTCGTATCCAAAAAAATCGAATAAACCAATTCGAATGGACAACGTTGTTGAATTCTCCTCACGTGCCTTCAATTATATTGCTTGGTCCCTAGGGGTTGAAGTACAACAGTAGGTCTGATATATCCACACTCAAAATGGCTTGGTTGAATCTCAAATAGAGAGAGAATTAAGCTCATTGTACGTCTCTTACTAATGAATTACAAACTACCAACCTTGAGTTGGAGTCATGCATGCAGTTTTACACCCTGCTGACATGATTCAACTGCAACATACTACATATCGTAGTACCTTCCCTCTAAAATTTGTACGTGCGAATCAAAAGTATTTCCCATCTGCGATTATTTGGTTATATACCAATATCACCACCGCGGCATACATCAATGGCCCCTCACAGAAATTTGGGATCTATGTGAGGAATAACTGTATTTCCGTCAACTACAAATACCTAAAGCCCCTAGCTATCAGGGGGAGTTATTTTAAGGCTAGTATGCTCAGTGAGGACAATTTCCAAGCACTAGGGGGAGATTTTTAGTACCAAAAAGAATGCTAGGAAATCAATTGGAATGTTCAACACATTTCTGCCTCAAATTCACGTACTCAAGACATTGAACTTCACGTTCTGAAAATTATTAATTTGCAACATATTGCAAATAAACTGCCAAATTCATTTACTGGCTACAAATATATCACAAAATCCTATAATCTTACAACAATTGTGCCTGAAAGAGTGGAGGTACCAACAAAAACCACTCAACTCCTTGTTCAAAACAAGAGGGGGAGAAGTACGGCCACAAGCAAGATTCAGCTTTTTGCAAGCAACAAAGGAAAATGAGGAAGAAACCCTCATAATCAGTAAATGCAAGTCAACTTCACGTTGATAGACACAAAATGGGTAGTATGCACCTAGTGGATGGAAACCCACCACAACCCAGCTCAATAGTGCACACAATGACTGGGATATCGGAATACCTAGACTCGACCGTATTGGGAAACCACGAAGAGTCACCAAGGGTAAACAATATTTTCACCAATTATATACATTATGGAGAATCATATAACTAAAAGTCTACAATTGTTGACATACATTTCTCAACAATGATTGCAAACAACCTTTATAATGATCCGGATCCAGAGACCATGGCCATGGCAGAGTTTGAAAAACACTCATTTGGACTAGAATCAATCAAAGGATGCAATCCAAGGGGAAATAGCCTTGCTCAATAAAGGAAGGTATACACAAAAGAAATACCTACACCAGTTTTCCTCCAGAACGAAATGAGAACAACAAGGTGGTGAGTCAATAACAAGGCGTGTAGCATAAGGGTTCACGCAGATACCCAGAATCCATTCTCCGGATACAAGTGGAATCAATTTCCGATAACTTGTCTCAATGGCAGTAAAATCATCTATTTATGCAGTTGATAGATGTAGTGACCACATATATTCATGTGTCACTTGATTCAGACATATAGGTTCCCCATCGGAATCCCAATACTGAATCCGAATACAAATCGCAACATACATAGTGTAAACTCAATAAGTCACCTCATGACTTACAATAGTCGGAACAAATTTGGTACAACCGACTTAGTGAGCTCCTTATACAAAAGGATTACTCCCATAATGATGATTGCTCACACGTGTTCATCAAGAAATCCTCATTAGGATATTCATCAAATCAGTGTATGTTGATGATTATAACATCACTCGCAACACACAAGATATTGATGAAACACATAGTCATCTAAGAGACGGAATTAGATGAAGGATATAAGCAAAAAATCAAACTTTTCTTTAGCTACAATTCGAGCACCTTCACTCAAGAAATATGGTACACCATTTTGCCTATATCCAGAAATTATTGGAGATATTCAAATATGGACAAGTCATATCCATTTAAACTCCATGGTTGTTCAATCTCTAGACGTAGAGAAACATACAATCAAATCAGGGAATATGGAGAAGTGATGTTGGAACATAATGTTTGAAATCTCAGTACCACTGGACCTAACTCTAGTGGATATTCAAGAGAATATTTCGATATCTCCAACACACCAATTATCTTGACCTATTTGTTATTTCAAATAAATTTAAACTCCAATATCATCGGATGCGTTGATACTAGCAACTTATATGATCCCCACAAAGCTATATCACATAAGGGCTTCATGTACCTACATGGTGGGCTTGCCATTCTATTGATGTCTTCTAAACAGACTCTAATGGCTAGCTACAACCACCAATCATTCTAAAATACAAGGATTCACATCGATATATGTGTATTTACAGAATGATAAACCACATTCAACATTCATGTTCTAGTGGTTTTATTTAATCACCAACTATTATCTACAAGATAATAATGCTTGTGTTGCTCAAATGCAAACAGGTTATTGACGAGGTTGGGACTCGGCAATCCTGGATTGAGCACCCCGGGTTGATTGAGGGGGAGAGAGATGAGCGCTGGTGATCACGACGGCTAACAGGCGAGGTTTTACCCAGGTTCAGGCTCCCAGAGGATAACACCCTACTTCCTGCTTGTCTGGTATTGATGTTGAGCGTGGCTACAATGGCGAGATGGCAATCTCGCTAGGGTTTGAGCTGGCGGCTATGAGCTGGGGTTGAGTTCCCCTAGACGAGGGACCCTCCCAGCCTTTATATGATAGGCTGGGTCTCGGGTGAACAGTGCCGATAGCACTTACATGACGATCAAGGCCGATGACCTAACATCGACTATCTTGGGCCGCACATCGTCCTTCTTGGGCCTTCCTTGGACCCTCGCCATAGGATTAATGGACTCGGCGTGACCCAGGTATCACCACCGTGGGGTAGTCAAAGAGTAACCCCACGACAGTAGCCCCTGAGTGCTTAGTCGAATCGTAGAGTCGGATAAAGGACTCCTTCCCTTCTGGGCACGCCACCGGGTTCCTGAAAAGAACAAACAAAATGGTCGACTCCGGCCGTTCAGGGCTTATGGAGGATTCCTTAGTCCAAACATCGACTGTAGGGTGAAAACTGCAAGTGTTGCTCTGGTCGGTGATTTTTCGACTGCGATTGTTCTAAGTCATTCGGGAGCGCGAACAGTGCTCCCGATGGGAGTAGCCCCCGAGATTAAGCTGAATTGCTTGCAATTGAGGTTAAACTCAATTTTTCCTTCAGTCGAAAAGCCCGCTCCCGATGGGAGTGAAGAAGGGACTCGAATTGACGGAGTCGCAGCTTGCTTTGCATGACTTACTTTGTACTCGGCCGGTTTGGCTTACTGCTTAAGTTTGCTCAGCTCGTGGAGCTTACTGTATTTCTTTTGCACTCGAATGAACTTGTCGAGTCGACTCAGCTCTTAGAGCTTACTGTATCTTTGTTGCACTCGAACGAACTGTCCGAGTGCTCCATCAGCCCATTGGCTTGCTACTCCTCCGCAGATGTCATCAGCGCTGACGTTTTCGGCGTGCTCTGCATCCGATGGGACGTGACATGGTGGTCCCAGTGCCAGTATTGACTGATCTGACCGTTGGGTGCGAACTTTTCGCGGCGTGATGAAGGCGCCTCGATTCCCGCGCGTAGTGGGCGGCAGTGGGCGGCGACGGTTGGCATCTCTGCGCGACGCGTGGACGGCCAGATGAGGTTGTGGAGAGCGGTTTCATGGGGAACAGCCAAGATGAACTGACCCCGCAGTATATATTTTTCACCGCGGTGGGGAACAGTTCATCCCATCTCCATTTCGCCACCGTCTCAACTGCTCTCTCCTGCCAGATTCTTCTCCACCCACCATGAGCAAGGTCACGATGAAGAGGGGAAAGTCTGCCGCCGGCGCTGTCACCGCCACCGAGGCTAGCGTGATGAAGAAGCCCGAGGGCGACTGGACAAAGTCGTCGGTGAAGAAGGCCGATCTTGAGGGCCTCCGCGCGTAGGGGCTACTGCTGCCGGCGGACCAGGCGGCAGTGCGCGCTCCAGGGAAGGAGGTATTCCCTGCCCCTCGCGAGGGGGAACGCGTATGCTTCGTGGATTTTCTTCCGCGGGGTTTCGGGTTCCGCCTCCACGATTTTGTTCGTGGTCTTCTGTATGCTTATGGGGTTCAGATCCATGATCTGAATCCCAATAGCGTCTTGAGCATCGCGAGCTTTATCGTGCTCTGCGAGTGCTTCTTGGGGATCGCACCCCATTGGCCGTTGTGGAAGTCGCTGTTCCTCGTCAGGAGGAACGTGGGGAAGAGCGGGCAAGTGTACCCGGTGGGCGGCTTCTGCATCCAGGTGCGCGGTGACACCGCCTTCTTCCATATGAAGAAATCCGACTCCGTCCAAGGCTGGCGGAGGAAGTGGTTCTACATCAGGTGCGACCAGGAGGGGCTTCTTCCCTTCGCGGCCGATCGCGAGTTGCAGAAGACGAAGGCATGGGCGCACCCGCTGTCGAAGGAGGACAGGGAGGCGACTCAACCCTTGCTGGCGCTTCTCCGTAGCCTGCTGAAGAGCCTTGGGCATGAGACAGGTGGGGTGCAACTCATTGCCACCTTCTTCAGGATTCGGGTGCAGCCGCTCCGCGCTCGCGTCCACCCGATGTGGGCGCTTGAGCATGGTAATGAACTCGGTGATGACGAAGTTGAGTCGAAGGTGAGGAGCATCACTAGTCTCCGAGCCACCGATCCGTGCAACGTCAAGTGCCCGGTCCAGCCGTATGGGCCGAACAACCCTGTGCCTGAGGTAAGCTTCCTTTTTGTTTTGCTTCTGTCTTGTATGTTCTGCCGAAATCTTCTTTTGTCTGACCCGAATTTTTTCGACAGGGTCATTCCAGCTTTGTCAGCCTTCCTCCGTTGATGGAGAACGGACCTCATGAAGAGGCAGAGTTCCCTGAGGATGAAGAGGTTGATGACGATGAAGTTCCCTCCGCCACTTCTCCGAGTGGAGAGGTAGTGGAGGACGATGAAGATGAAGAGCCGCTGCAGAAGCGACAAAGGCGAAAGAGTGGCGAGTCTGCTTCGGCTTCGTCACCCACAAAGAAGGTGGAGGTGGAGGACGTGGACAAGGCGAGCGAGTCGTCCTCGGGTGCCAGGCACACGAGCGACCCGACGGAGCCTTTGGTCGTGCCTCCCCTTAGCTCTGCGCCGCCGACTGGGTTCGCGAGGATGCCCTCCGTCTCCCTGGGCAGCGATGATGATCTGGACGTCACCAGGTTAGTCTTGCAACCATCACCTTGTTTTGTCGGGTACCCTTTTTGCCTTTGCGAGTGTTTGAATTGAATTATCTTGTCGCAGCGACCGTACTGGCGCTGTCAGTTCTTCGCCTCCAGAGACGGAGCACACTTCTGCTCCCGTGTTCGAGCAGACCGCAAAGACGGCCAAAGAAGAGCCGCAGGCGGGTGATGCGTCGACCTTGAAGGCTTCGACCTCCTCCGTGCCAGAGAAGACTGCTGATGCGACCTCGGTGGATGCTGGATTGCTTGATCATGTAAGTGTCCCTTAACTTAGTCTGCAAGATCTGTATCGGGTGTGCGAACAGCGCTCCCGATGGGAGTAGCCCCCGAAGATGTGCGTGACTAGAATAGTCGGGCGCAGATTGATGTCTTGTTCTTTCCACAGCCGTTTTGTCGCCAGCTGATGGAGGGAGCCGCAGCCTTCGTGCAAATGGAGAAGGAGGGGGGTCGACTCCGCACTGCTCTGGAGCAAGCAAACAGTGAGTACTAACCCTTGCGTTCAAGAGGTGCTTCGACTATCTTCATTTTTAACTTTGCTCCGGTGATCCACAGGCGAAAGGGAGAGCCAGGCGAAGCGGGTCGCGGAGCTGGAGAAGTCACTGGGCGAAGCTCAAGAGCGTGAGCGAGCCCGGGATGAACTGGAGAAGGCCCAGGTTGAGCATTTGCTCTCACTCGCCGATGCTACTGGAAGTAAGTATCTCGGCTGTTTGCCTACTTTTTCTTGTGTCGACATCTGGTGTCTTATCAGTGTGGTCTTTTTGGAGCAAAGACTTACGGAGGTGCTCCTCCCGAAGGAACTTCCAGTGCCAATGTCAGCTTAACGGAATCTGTTGGCTTCATCGATCGCGTCTGTGCGTATGCCTCGACGGCGCTGCAGAAGTCGACAGGCGCCTTGGCGACTGTGCACCGGAGCATCTTCCCCAATTAGCCATCGCTGGTCGCTGTTGACGCGCTTGCGGCTCCGTTTGAAGGCGACGCGACCACCATGGCAGACTACACGCGTGCTCAGACGGTACGCGGCTCAGAGCTCACTTTCCAGCTCCTACTTGGTCACCAAGTCGCAGGTGACTTTGAGAAAGTTGTCAGCGACTTCCCTCGGAGGCCTGATGGCAAAACCGCGTCCCTTAGCTGTGTGAAGGTGCGGGCGAGTCAGCTGGCTGCGAAGTTGGTTGCCACCTTCGAGAAGAGAATCGCCAAGGCTGCAGAGTTGGCCGCTAGGAAGGGCCGTTCTCAGTCGGAGTCTGTGATGTAGACTTCTTTATTTTAAGCTTCTTCTACTTTTGGACTTGGTCTGTAATGAACCATACAGTTTGCGGGTCTTCTGGCCGCGAACATGCTGATGTGAAATGTGAATTTGTGCCTTCGAGTCTTCTGTCATACTTATGCTAGAATGAATGTGCTCTTTTCCTTGCTTGACGTTGTCGAATTTGGCAGTCTGAGATGGGCAAGGCTCCTGAGGTCGCTAGAACTACTGGTGCGGGCGAGGATGATGACACCTCTTCGGCTGCACCCACTCGCCATCGTCGTCGAGCTTCTCCAGCCCCTGTACGAAGCGTGAATGATCAACGAGAGTTCACCTACATGAGGAACAAGATTGTTGAGATCGAGTCGAAGCTGAAGGTTGCCGCGTTGGAGTTGGAGCGCTTGAAGTCTCGGCCCACTGCGCCGTTCTCCCAGCGTGAGGAATTCCTTCTTGGCCAGATAGACTTGATCAGTCGACAGCTGCAAGGTTGGTCTTCTGGCGCTTTGCTTCGGCTTCTTTATACTTTCACTGTTCTAAGTGCTGGGTCTTGATGCAGATGTGAATGCTGACTGGAAGGCCGAGCAGAGTCGAGTGGACGAGCGGGTGGATAGAGAAGCCGCCGGTGACTCACTCGAAGCTCGTCAATTTTGGTCAGACAAATCCAAAGGCAGTGTACTAGCTAGAATACAGGATCGCACCTGGCGGGCTGCTTTGCTCCTGGAAGGTTGTAGAAAGACCCTCTTGCAGATCAACAGGGTGTACTTTCCGCACAACGAGCAGCCTAATGGACTGGCTGCGCTGCTGGAGAGATTTCGAGAAGGCAAGGGGTTGAAGGAAATCGTGCACGCCCAGCTTGTTGGCGGGGCGAACGTGGCGCTGGCGTACGTTCGAATGCACCGGCCTCATCTTCCCTTGGACAAAGTACTTGACGGCTTGCCTGGAGCAGATGACTACGCCGATACCCTTGCGGCTGCGCGTCAGATGATTCAACATGTCCAGAGCTTCAGTGAGCAACTTGTAGGGCCACTCGATTCGCCGAAGGATGAGCCTGTAGAGTAAGACTACCAGATTGCTGTTGTATAGCGTTAGCTTGTAAAAGACATTTTTCCAAGTGGAAATATGAGTATATGTGTGCCGAGGTTGTCGAAGCCTCCGAGTGAATAAATTGTATATTGTAGATTTCTGTAAACCCGTATGGCGCAGCCCCCGAGCGGGTCGAGTGCGGCCGGGGTGCGTCGAGTCAGGCCTGTGCGGCGCAGCCCCCGAGTGCTTCGAGTGCGGCCGAGGCGTTTTCGAGTCAGGCCTGTGCGGCGCAGCCCCCGAGTGCTTTCGAGTGCGGCCGAGGCGTTTTCGAGTTAGACCTGTGCGGCGCAGCCCCCGAGTGCTTTCGAGTGCGGCCGAGGCTTTTTGTGTTAGACCTGTGCGGCGCAGCCCCCGAGTGCGTCGGGTGCGGCCGAGGCTTTTCGTGTTAGACCTGTGCGGCGCAGCCCCCGAGTGCGTCGGGTGGCGACCTAGGTTGACTTAGACCTGTATGGTGCAGCCCCCGAGTGGTTCGGGTGGCGGCCAAGGATTTTTCGGGTTGAGCCTGTATGGCGCAGCCCCCGAGTGGTTCGGGTGGCGGCCTAGGTTGACTTAGACCTGTGCGGCGCAGCCCCCGAGTGGTTCGGGTGGCGGCCTAGGTTGACTTAGACCTGTGCGGCGCAGCCCCCGAGTGGTTCGGGTGGCGGCCGAGGATTTTAGGTTGGACCTGTGCGGCGCAGCCCCCGAGTGGTTCGGGTGGCGGCCGAGGATTTTAGGGTTGGACCTGTGCGGCGCAGCCCCCGAGTGGTTCGGGTGGCGGCCTAGGTTGACTTAGACCTGTGCGGCGCAGCCCCCGAGTTGTTCGGGTGGCGGCCGAGGATTTTCGAGTTGAACCTGTATGGCGCAGCCCCCGAGTGGTTCGGGTGGCGGCCTAGGTTTTATCTTAGACCTGTACAGCGCAGCCCCCGAGTTGTTCGGGTGGCGGCCGAGGATTTTCGAGTTGACCTGTATGGCGCAGCCCCCGAGTGCATCAGGTGGCGGCCTAGGTTTATGTTGCTTGCTGACAAAAGTAGAGGGGAGAGCTTGTTCCTCAAATCACTTTATTGATTTTTGCGAGCAGGCCGCCTCGTTAAAACCCTTCCAGTCCCCTCGGGTACCCTGGCGAGGGAAAGAGTGCGTCTGAAACCTGCCGCTTCTTGACATTGTACTGTTACAAATTAGGGTCGATCAGGCGTAGAATCGGCGCAGTTGCGCAACGTTCCATGGGTTGTTGCAGACTGCCCCTGTCTTCGAGTCCTTCAGGCGGTAAGCTCCGCCGCCGATTGCCTCTGTCACGATGTATGGACCCTACCACGGGGAGGCAAGTTTGTACACCTTCTTCTGCTTGAGACGGAGGACAAGATCACCAGGGACGAACGCTCTGGGCCGGAGTCGCCGCCCGTGATAGTTGCGCAGGTCTTGCTGGTACACAGCTGTGCGGGTAAGGGCGATGTCGCGTGCTTCGTCCAGGGTGTCCATGTCATCTTCGAGTGCTTCTTCTGCATCAGACTCATCGTAGGCCACCACTCGGGGGGCATCGAACTTGATGTCACATGGCAGGACTGCTTCAGCACCGTACACCATGAAGAACGGCGTGTACTGGGTAGATCTGTTTGGTGTGGTGCGCAGACTCCACAGCACCGATGGCAGCTCTTCGACCCAGGCGCCTGCGGCGCGCCTCAATGGTACTCGTAGGCGCCTCTTTATGCCCTTGCAGACTAGGCCATTGGCTTTCTCGACTTGTCCGTTGGACTGCGGGTGCGATACAGATGCGTAGTTGAGCTTGATACCTTGGTCAGAGCAGAAGTCCTTGAATTCTTCGGCTGTGAAGTTCGAGCCGTTGTCGGTAATGATGCTGTGTGGCACACCGAACCTGAAGATGATCGACCTGATGAAGTTAACTGCCAAGGAGGCAGTCGAACTTGTGATCGGTGCTGCTTCGATCCACTTCGTGAACTTGTCGACTGCCACCAGGAGATGAGTGTGTCCGCCCGGAGAAGACTTCTTGAGTGGACCCACCATGTCGAGCCCCCATTGAGCAAAGGGCCATGCGAGTGGTATGGTCTTCAGCGCTGATGCTGGTGCGTGCGGCTTGTTGGCGAACTCCTGGCAGCCGGTGCATTTCCTCACAAGTTCTTCTGCGTCTTGCATTGCTGTGGGCCAGTAGAACCCTGCTCGTAGGGCTTTGGCCACCAAGGCTCGACTGCTGGCGTGGTGTCCACAGATGCCGGCGTGGATCTCGAGTAAGATGGCTTGACCGTCGACTGGGTCGATGCACCTTTGGAGGACTCCTGAGATGCTTCACTTGTAGAGTTCCCCGTTGATGACGGTGAAGCCCTTGGAGCGACGGACGACGCGCTTGGCTTCGACTGGGTTCGCTGGCACCTTCTGATGCAGTATGTAGGCCAGGTATGGGCTTGTCCATGTGGGTTCGGCCAGCATTACCTCCATGGGTTCCTTCTCCGTGTCGGGCGGGTTGGTGGTGTTCGTTGTCGGCGTAGAGGATTCCAGCGTGGGTCGGAGCTTGATGGAGCGTTGCGTGATGCACTCGAGGAAGACTCCGGGTGGCACCGGTGCTTTGTCTGAGCCGAGGTTGGCGAGGGTGTCGGCTTCCTCGTTGCTCTCGCGGCCGATGTGCCGCAACTCGCATCCGTCGAAGGTGCCTTCCAACTGGTTGTATAGGTCCCTGTAGGCTATCATGTTGTCGGCGATGGCGTCACATTGCTTCATGGTTTGCTGCACGACAAGGTAGGAGTCTCCGTAGATCATGAGGTGAGTTGCGCCGCAGTTTTTGGCCATCCGCATGCCGTGGATCAGGGCCTCGTACTCTGCCTCGTTGTTGGAGGGTGTTGGGAAGTCCATCTGCAGTACATACTTCAGTTTGTTGCCTTTGGGTGAGATGAGGACGACTCCCGCCCCTGCTGATCTGAACTTCTTGGACCCGTCGAAGTACATTGTCCATGCGTTGGACAAGTCGGGTACGTCTGGTAGCTGGGCCTCTATCCACTCTGTGGTGAACTCTGGAAGAACTTGAGCCTTGATTGCCTTCGGGTGCGCATACTTCAGCCCCCAGGGTCCCAACTCAACAACCCACTTGGCGACTCGTCCTGTCGCGGCTTGGTTGGTGAGGATGTCGGAGAGCCCAGAGGAGCTTACCACCGTGATGGGATGCTCGGAGAAGTAGTGGACAACCTTCCTTGATGTCAAGAAGACTCCATAGGCTAGCTTCTGGTAGTGCGGGTACCGCTGCTTGGACAAGGTTAGCACCTCGCTGAGGAAGTAGACAGGCCGCTGAACAGGGTGACTGTGCCCTTCTTCTCCTCGTTCGACTACGAGTACCGTGCTGACCACTCTGTTGGTGGCTGACACGTAGAGGTACAGCGGCTCGTTCTCTAGTGGCGCCACTAGTACTGGAGGAGTCGTGAGGGTTTTCTTGAGCTTGTCGAACGCGTCTTGCGCTTCCTCTGTCCACTCGAATTTATCTGTCTTTTTCATCAGTTGGTAGAAAGGCAGGGCCTTTTCTCCCAACTTACTAATGAACCGGCTGAGGGTTGCGACTCGGCCGGCTAGGCGTTGCACTTCATGAAGCTTGGTCGGTGCTGGCATTGCGAGTATGTTTTGCACCTTCTCAGGGTTGGCTTCAATTCCTCTTGCAGAGACGAGGTACCCGAGCAGTTCTCCGGCTGGCACGCCAAAAACACACTTGTCCGGATTCAGCTTGATCTGATACTCATTGAGTGCGACGAAGACTTTGCGGAGGTCAGCGATTAAACTTTCCTCCGTTCGAGTGGTGACAACTATGTCGTCGACGTAGACTTGGACGATCTGTCCTATTAGCTCCTTCAGGCAGGCTTGCATCGTGCGCTGGTATGTGGCCCCAGCGTTCTTCAACCCGAAGGGCATCATCTGGTAGCAGAACACACCATGGGGTGTGATAAATGCAGTCTTCTCTTCATCTTCGACTTTCATCCTGATCTGCTGGTACCCGGAGTAGGCGTCCAGGAAGGATAGGCGCGCACAGCCTGCAGTCGAGTCGATGATCTGGTCTATCCGCGGAAGCGGGAAGTGGTCCTTGGGGCAGCACTTGTTAATGGCGGTGAAGTCGACGCACATGCGGAGTGTCTTCGTCTTCTTCTTCTCCACCAGGACCGGGTTCGCTACCCAGTCCGAGTCCTTGATCTCTCGGATGAATCCGGCGTGGAGCAGCCGGTCGATCTCCTTGCTGATGGCGTCTCGCTTGGGACCCGAAAAGCGTCGCATGGTCTGCTTGACGGGTCTGGCGTCCTTGTGGACGCGTAAGGAGTGCTCGGCGAGTTCCCTGGGTATGCCTGGCATGTCAGAAGGTTGCCAAGCGAATATCTCCCAATTCTCACGTAGGAACTCGACGAGCGCGCCTTCCTATGCGACAGGCAGGCTTGTCGACACCTTGACTGTCTTGCTGGCGTCCGTCGGGTGGACTTGATGGGTTCTTGTGTCGTCAGTCGTGTTGAAGGCGGAGCCCTTGGCTGGCTTCTTGGATGGCAGGAAGATGGTCTTGTCGTTGTCGACTGCCATCAACGCAAGGTGCTCTTCCATTCCGAAGAACTCAGAGATCTTGCTGAATTCGCGGTCGCAGCTGTTGGAGCGGTCGAAGTCGCCGTGCACCGTGATGACGCCCTTGGGTCCAGGCATCTTGAGCATGAGGTAGGCGTAGTGAGGAATCGCCATGAATCTGGCAAAGGTTGGGCGCCCAAGTATCGCATGGTACTGCGACTTCCAGTCGATTACCTCGAAGTCGATCGCCTCCCTATGGAAGTTGTCGGGTGTGCCAAAGATGACGTCGAGTGTGATTGTTCCCATGGGCGTGCCTGCTTGCCCTGGTACTATGCCATGGAAGGTGGTCTCTGATGGCGTCAAGTTTGTTGTTGGCCTGTTCATCCTTCTGAGGGTGTCGGCGAAGATAATGTTGATGCCGCTGCCTCCGTCCATGAACACCTTTTTCAAGGTGTAATCCCCGATCAGAGTTTCGACTACCAGAGCGGCGTGCCCGGGTCGTGGTACCGCAGGCGGATGATCTGCTCTGGAGAACGTGATCGGTGTCTCTGACCCTCTCAGGTATTCGGGTACTGCGGGTGGACAGGTGACAGCCTGGTAGACTTGGCGGGTGATGATCTTCTGGGTCCTGTTTGAAGGGCGCCCCTTCTGTATCATGTTGAGCTGTCCGCGTGCCGCTGGATATGCGTCAGGGGCTTCTTGCTGCGGCTGCTGCTGCTGATAGAAAGCTCCCGCTGCCTGTGCTGGATTAGCGACTGCAGGTGCGGGTGCGGGTGCTGCTTGGAGAGCCAACTGCGCGACTGGCTACGCTGCCGGTGCTGCCTGGAGAGCCAACGACGTGGCTGGCTGAGCGACTATCTTTTGCATTGCTTGGTATATCCTGCGCGCCTTTTTGCAGTCCTTCAACAGGTGGCGGGATCCCCATTTGCCCGTTTCCGGGTTCCTGAACATATGGTGCTTGCAGGGTTGCTCCAGCTCTTCCTCCGGAGTCAAGGTGCGCCTCTGCCACTCTCGTTTGCGGCTCCCGTCGCCACAGTAGGTGCTGCCACCGCTTCGGTTAAATTGCCCCTGATTGTATTGGCGACTGTTGTCGCGTGCTTCATCCTCGCGGGGGGTTTCGAATCCCGCCGCTACTAACTCTATTGAGTCATTGCCGTGGTAACGCGGCTTCTTCTTCTGGCGTCCTTCCGCCAGTTGTTTGGTCCGGTCTCGTCTCTTGGGGAGTAGCGTGAAGTATCACGGACCGAGTCCTCTCCGTCTGCCCACTGGTTGGCTATCTTCATGAGGTCAATCATGTTTCTCGGCCGGAGCCTACCAAATTCCTCGCGGAGGTCGCGGCGATAGACGCCGTGCATGAAGGCATCCATTACAAGGTCTTCTGAGGTAGCTTTCATGGTGTTGCGGAGCAGGGTCCATCGCTGGATGTAGGACCGGAGCGGCTCGTCCCGTCCTTGTTTGCATGCTTGGAGGTCGACGAAAGTTGTCGGCCTTGAGTATGTCCCCAGGAAGCTCTTGACGAAGGCATCCGCGAACTCGTCCCATGTGCTGAAGGCGTCCTTGGGTTGAGTGTTGAGCCACCCGCGTGCAGATCCTGTGAGCATCAGCTGGATGTACTGCATGGCTGTAGTCGAAGTACCGCCCTGGCAACTGCAGGCTATGAGGTAGTCCTCCAGCCAGTCTCTCGGGTCCTGCTTTCCGTCGTACTTGACCGCTTCTGCCATGAGCTTGAAGCCCTTGGGCATTCTTGTGTCGCGGATGTTGAAGCTGAAGCATGGGGCACCGCGTGGCTCGAAGTCGCTATCGTCGCAGTCGTCAGCATTGGGTGTGCTGACAATCCGCTGGGTGCGGTTGCGGTCTACCGTCCTCTGCGTGATGACGTTGCGGAGGTCTTCGCCTGGCTGCAGCTGTCGCGGCTGTCTTGGAGCTGGGCCTACGAGCGCTGCGGGTCGGTCGCGGCGACCCCGATTCTCTTGCGCCCTTTCTGTTGGCACCTTGTTTGCCAGAGCTTCTTTGACTGCCTTGATGGACATGATCTGTTGCTTGTGGAGGAGAGCACGGGCGTTACCCTCAGGCGGCTGCGTCAGTCGCAGGTATGTTTCGACTGCCAAGAGGGCAGCTCCAGGTGTTTTGGGGACGGGTATCCCATCCGCGTCTTTAGTCATGTATGACGACTCGATGTTGCGGGTGATTCCGGCGCATTCGGCCTCTATCATCCGGGGCACGCGGGCCCTGTGGCGCCTTGCTCCTTGTGAGACCTCTGTCGAGGCAGCAGTGAATGAATACGCGGCCCTCCTGGCACTCGCCACGTCGACTTCCTCCTTGCGTCGGAGCAGCTCGGCCTTCTCTGCGCGGAGTCGTTCGCCTTCCTTCCGCAGCAGATACTGGACCGCCATAAGGTCCTCTCGGGGTGCGTCTGGTGGGGGGTATGTACCCTCCTCAACGTGCTTCAGGGCTCTGATTGCCATGTCGCGGGTGATGGTGAGTCGTGTCTGGTCCGGCATGACCACCTCCAGTGGGTATGCGGGTTCGTCGCCGTTGGCCCGCGACGGGCCGGCCATGTAGACTTGCGCGGGGTAGATCCGGGTAGTGGGGCTGATGCTTCCACTGCTGCTTCCTTCATCCGAGCCGTGCTCGGAGTCGAAAATGGCTCCAACGTGGTGGGTACCACAGTTGCCGTTGAGGTTCTTTCCGTAGAGTTTCGCGGCCTTCACGGCGGACGCGAGGAATGGAGTCGCTGTCGTCGACGCGGGTGCGATTGGCTTGCGGATGACCTCGCGACGCGGAGGCGTGGCCGACGTAGTCGGGGTCGATGTAGATCTTGGCCTTGCCCGCGACGCGACCAAGGTGGTCGAAGTAGACTTGATCCGCGCAGGGGTCACCACCGATGCGATCTTCTTGGCAGCCGGAGATGCGGGTGTCTTGGTCGCGTCAGGCGCGATCTTTGCCATGGAGGCAGTTGGTGCGGTCGAGACGCGCGCGATCTTCACGGCAGTCGAGGATGCGATCGTCGCAGTCGCGGTAGATGCGATCACGGCGGGTGATGACGTGGTCGTTGTAGTCGTAGCAGATGCGATCTTCGCGGCAGTCGAAGACGCGATCACTGCATTCGCAGCAGATGCGATCTCCACGGCAGGTGAAGGCGTGGTCGACGTAGTCGATGCAGACGCGGGTGTCGTCTCCGCGCGTAGCGCGGCCACCGTAGATCGGAGCGTTCCGTAGCTGTTTATGAGGTAGCGCATGGTACCAAAGGTGATCCACGTACCTTCACTCAGTTCAGCGTACGCCGAGCGATGAGCCGGTGGGTGGCTGACGTACTCGAGGGAGCCGGACCGGATTGGCTCCCTGGTGCAGGCGTCGGTCTTCAAGGTTGATGGAGCCGGAGCGACCATGGTTCCAACGCTCGTTCTTTCCCACAGACGGCGCCAATTGACGAGGTTGGGACTCGGCAAATCCCTGGGTTGAGCACCCCGGGTTGATTGAGGGGGAGAGAGATGAGCGCTGGTGATCACGACGGCTAACAGGCGAGGTTTTACCTAGGTTCAGGCTCCCGGAGGATAACACCCTACTTCCTGCTTGTCTGGTATTGATGTTGAGCGTGGCTACAATGGCGAGATGGCGATCTCGCTAGGGTTTGAGCTGGCGGCTATGAGCTAGGGTTGAGTTCGTCCCCCTAGACGAGGGACCCTCCCAGCCTTTATATGATAGGCTGGGTCTCGGGTGAACGGTGCCGATGGCACTTACAGGACGATCAAGGCTGATGACCTAACGTCGACTATCTTGGGCCGCACGTCATCCTTCTTGGGCCTTCCTTGGACCCTCGTCATAGGATTGATGGACTCGGCGTGACCCAGGTATCACCACCGTGGGGTAGTCAAAGAGTAACCCCACGACAGTTATACAAAAGCAATATCACTAAGCATATTGCCCCTATATTGCAAGGATCAGGGGGAGTCTCTTCCTGAATTATAACCTACTCAAACATTATATTACACTCTTTTTCCCTTTATGAGTTTACTCTCAAGATTCTCATCAAGGTTTTTAATGAGGTAATGTCAACACAAGAATATATGTCATATGTCCTATTTTCCCCATCGGGGTTTTCGATGGATGTATACAAGGCATATTAATTGTTCTCTAAACTTACCAATGAGTTTTATCCTTTCAAGGTTTTCTCATATAAGTTGTAAAAGAGACAATGATCATTATATGTTGCATCATTTCTCCTTACTTTTCCCACTGGGTTTTAAAGGATTTTTAACAACATATCAAATACAATTCTCCTCACATTTTTTCCAAAGGGTTTTTGGGGGAGAACTTCAAACATCATATGTCGTACTTTCTGTTTTCTCCACCGGGGTTTTTAAAGGAAGTATACAAGGCATATTTATTGTTCTCTAAACTCACTTATGGGTTTTTCCTTTATAAGGTTTTCTCATAGGAGTTACCAAAGAGACAATAAACATTATATGTTGCATCATTTTCTCCTTATTTTCCCCATGGGTTTTAAGGAGTTTTAGCAACATATCATATACAGTACTCTCCTCATATTTTTTCCCACAGGGTTTTTGGTGGAGATATTATCAACTTCAAAGATCATCAAGACTACATGGAATAATCTCAAGATTATACTCGGGATACAAGACATACGAGGCGTAGCTTTGTGCAAGGGGGAGTGTTAGGAATAAGTGGCAACCGCTTTAGGCAGTTACCTTATGCCCAAATGCGACGTACGGACGGCACGTCCGTACGGACGCCTCTATTATGTATAGACGCCTGTTCGCTAGGAACAGACACCTTTTCCATCAACGGACGCCTCCTATAGGCGGTTCCCCTTTGTAACTGCTATTCCGAACGGACATAGACCATGTATAAATACCCTGATGATCAATGAAAGAGATAACAGTTGATTCATTTGTTCGATTCTCTCATTCCTCTACAATCGACTCTCAACAAGCTCTATACCCGGATGAGGCCCTCGCTCACGATCCAGACGTGCAACATTCAGTGCAGCTAAAGTACACAAAAGTTACTACGGTACAAGATGTGCTACAAGAACAAGCTACAGTGCCACTAGATGTAGATCGATTTGACGTCTCGCTGCCGGACAAGAACTATGCGTGGTCTATGTCTAGTAGGGCGTATGTACACCAAGTGACTACTACAACTTATGAGTTGTACATGACAATTTGATCAAGGAGTGTAAGAAAATTAGAAAACACGGAACTGATTTATAAAAGACACGGCATCTCACAGTAGAAAATTATGTCGACTAATTAACTTGTTGAATGGGACTAATTAATCAGGTGATCCAACTAATCAATCTAATAACTGCAACTAAGATAACCGGCGGAGTGCTCTTTTTTTGCATTCGTGTAAAAAATGATGTCGATCGACGATCGGGACTGATTAATCAGGTGACCAAAAACAAATTTATCAGGTAGCTGCAACTAAAATAACCGACGAAATGCACATTTTATATCTGCGAGGAAATGACATCGAGTCATTAATATGGTGACCGAGACTAATTAATCTGGTGACCACAAGAAATTAATCTGGTAACTAAAACTAAGATAACTGATGGAGTGTTATATCGGTGTAGAAATGACGTCGAGTAATTAATTTGGTATCCGAGACTAATTTATCTGGTGGCCACGAGTAATTAATCTGGTAAATAAAACTAAGATAACCGATGGAGGCTCACTTTATATCGGTGTAGAAATGACGTAGTGTAATTAATTTGGTATCCGGGACTAATTTATCTGGTGGCTACGAGTAATTAATCTGGTAACTAAAATTAAGATAACCAATGAAGTGCTCACTTTATATCGGTGTAGAAATTGCGTCGAGTAATTAATTTGGTATCTAGGACTAATTTATCTGTAACTAAGATGTGATATCCAGAAATATAAGTACTGACAAGAAAGCAGCACATACTATGTACACTCTATACACTAAACGTAGCTAGTACTAGCACTGTTTTAGTTCTGCCCGTACACTAGATGCAGCACAGTTACTTGTATTACTTTTCTTACTCACCTGCTTTTCTCATGTAACATGGTGGCGTGATCAGTTTTGCTTTCTTGGGTCAGATGGGCTTTCACGCGTTACTCGGACGAGCATGATAGCGGAACGCGAGCGTTCGCACGGATAAGTCACAGATGCTAGTACTAGCACTGTTTTAGTTCTGCCCGTACACTAGATGCAGCACAGTTACTTGTATTACTTTTCTTACTCACCTGCTTTTCTCATGTAACATGGTGGCGTGATCAGTTTTGCTTTCTTGGGTCAGATGGGCTTTCACGCGTTACTCGGACGAGCATGATAGCGGAACGCGAGCGTTCGCACGGATAAGTCACAGATGCGACGCCGCTGTATAGTCCGCTCCAATTATTACAAGCAACGTTGCAGTCACGACACAAACGACCACGCGACGAAACTCCAGTACACCACCGCATGCATTTCGACAAGCACGGTGCAGCACGGAGACGCAAATGCAACAACAGACAGACAAGATCGAAAGACGCCGCACCATGCGCCGGCGCGCGGCATGCAGAGACGCGCTCAGATCATCTAGTCGAAGCGGCCGTCGGTGTCAACGAACCGCTTGAGCGCGCGCATGAGCAGAGCGGAGGCGTCGGACCACGGGTCGATGGTGAAGAAGCCGTGCTGCTGCCCCTCGAACTCCCTCACCTCCACGGGCTTCCCCATAGCCCTCAGCCTCGCCGCGTAGTCCACCGCCCTGTCGCGGAGGATGTCGCGCCCCCCGACGACGACGAGCGTGGGGGCCAGCTCCACCGCCTCGAGCGCCGGGCTGTCGGGCCCGAACGGGTTGGAGACCGGGTGGTCCGCCGTCGCGCCGTGGGGCAGCGAGAGGCGCCAGTAACGGTCGTTGAGCGGGCGGTTGAGGAACGCGTCGTCGGGGCACTCCGCCTCGGACCTCGTCCGCTCCGTGCCGCCGAAGAAGGGCATGAGCTGGACGAAGCCCCTGACACGGGCGGCGCCCAGCTCGGCGCGCCCCGCCGGGGAGCCGAACCGCACGGCGAGGTGGTGCGCGATGGTGCCGCCCGCCGAGTCGCCGGACACGAACACCCGGGTGAAGTCGGCGGCCTCGGTGAGCCACGGGTCGCCGCCGCCCGCCTGCGACGCCACCCACAGGAGCGCGGCGGCGGCGTCGTCGATGGCCGCGGGGAGGCGGTGCTCGGGGCCGAGGCGGTAGTCCGGGGCGACCACGACGGCGCCGAGCTCGGCGGCGAGGCGGAGGCAGTAGTTCTGGCAGTTGGGCCAGGTGCGCGAGCCGATGCAGAAGCCGCCGCCGTGGTAGTAGAAGAACACCGGCAGCAGCTGCTGCTGGTTCCGCTGGCGCGGCCGGTACAGCCGGAGGCCCAGCCCGCGGTCCGCGTCGAACTCCGCGTCCTTCCACTCCACCGTGCCGTCGTCCCGCACCGGCGTCGGGAAGCCCGGCCCGGGCCGGCGCACCACGGAGCCGTCGCTGTACACGAACAGCACGCCCCGGCACTCGTCCACGACCACAGGCGCGGCCAAGTCCTCGGAAGCCATGGCCAACCGCGCAGTGGGAGACTGTGGAGTGACACGACCAAGTGCGAGGTGGTGATATATACTCGGTGTGGTACGTCACGCGCGCTTGGGTTTGTCGTCTCTCGGCGGTGCCACTGGAACCATCAGTTGGAAGCGACAAGGTGCGTGCCACGGCCGTCGCCGGCGGCCGGCACTAGGGAACAAAACCTTTGCCGTTTCAGCATCGCTGGAAAGGCAGCGTGCATAGATGGATCATGTATACGTGTACGTATGATGAATTGGCCGTCTGGAATCAGTAGGCCAAGAAAGGCATTGTGTGTGAAGTGCGGGAGACGCCACCACGGTGCAAACCACTCGTTTTGCAGAAGTATGTTGTCACAATGTCACGTGAAGCATTCACTCACTGTCCACCGGTGTGTGAGACAGGGCAACGATTTGATGTTCAATTTGGCATACAACTAACTTTTTTATGCTGATCAAAGCCTCAAAGGGCATTTTTATTTCAAACGCATGGACCAGTTTGGCCTTGTATCAGTCCTGACAGATGTTCATGTGTGATTTCCCCGTAACATATGTATGAGTAGTTATTTGCACGACATTAGCTTAAACAACCGAACCCACTAGAGTCTACAGGGAGAGCAAATCAAGCAGGCGGGCTGGCACTTCTGGGGACGTCAGTCATATGCAGACGTGGGGTGGGATTAGCTTCCCTGGATTCATGATGTTGTTGGGATCCAACGCGGTCTTTATCCTTTTCATCGTCCTCAGTGACTCCATCCCCAGCTCCTTCTCCAGGTACTGCCAATGCGGACAGGAAAGCAGCCGTCGTCAGTTGGTGGGTTATGAGTTGATGACAGACGTGAGCAAGGCAATTTTTAAAAGATGCCATCAATAACAATAACGATGCTTTACGGCTCGCAACAACAATAACATCAAGAACAGGTCATAGACACTTGCCTTCATTTTCCCTGTGCCAACACCATGCTCTCCTGTGCATGTACCTGTTGGTGTCTCAGTCATCATTAATCTTGTTTTTCATAGTATACTAGTACTACGCTATTGTCATAATGTATACGCGTTGCTTTGCTGATTTTTTTCCGTCCGTACCTTCCATAGACAGAGCAGTATGAACCATGAAATGGTTTAGTCTCTCTGCTTCGCGTCGCTGGTCCTCCTGGTTTGGGTCAAATAGGATAATTGTGTGGAAATTTCCGTCCCCAGCATGGGCGATAACCATACTGAAAATATATACAAATCAGAGAGAAGGTTCTCATGGATGATTAATAGGGTAGCTCGCGGTCAATATGCTGGAAGTATAGCGAGAATGACATTGCTATTACTTCATAAAGAGTTCAAATTTTCAAATGAACTTTCTCTCCAGCATGCTGTCATGCTGGAGCTATAGTAAGAATGACATGCTACTTCAGGGTTCAAATTATTAAACGACCATTACATAATCTAAATTACAAAAGAGGTGACAATGTCTTGTCTTAGCTACGAAACATAACAAAGAAACGGTATAATACTAGAATTGCATAAGGGAGGATATGTACCAAGTCAATGATGATGCATCAAGCAGTCGCTTAGATACAGATATGCATTCTGCAAGTCTAGACAACGGAACACAAACATCCTGCATGAACAGTATTTTGGGGTGGCATTAGAATCTAGAAGACTTGATACAGATCATCTGCTGAAAATGACAGACCGTAAGGCTACCATGAACATAATGACCATCGTAAGGCTAAAGTATGTTACCACCTTCAATGGGACAAAAAATGCTATATTGTTCCAACAAAGAGATGAGAGCTGTGCCAATCATCCTTACGGAACTGAGTACATGTTCCATTGCTAAGTACCCTCTCTATCTGAATGTGGAACTCAAGTTGGATTGCATTTTCACAAGTATTTATGATAAGAATGATAACTACATTAGGACACGTTGACAAATATCAACATTCGCAACTAACGAGGCAAACATAATGATAAGCGTAGCAAAAAGGTCGGTAGAGATGATGATGTACTGAGCAAGCAAACAAACCGTTATCATAGCTTCATGATCAGGTTTCATGGCAAAACCAGCCCAAAGTGCCTCCTTCCTGATCTGCACATAGAGGAAAATGTAATTAAAATATAATTCGAGACCAGATATCCTATATACCGCAGCACTACTATTATTGCCCAGAAACTGGACAACAAAAATTCATACTGTACGACATTGACATTGCATGGCATGTGTAAGATCATGTAGCACAAAGAAACATCTGCACATTAGATACTAGAAGTTCCTATGACCAACCTTCCACAGTTCCTCTTTGGCATTCGGCTCCTCTACAAAAACAAAATCGGACCCCTGGTGTTCTGCAGCGATCTTTTGAACCAACAGTGTTTGTTCAAGTGCATATGCTTCTGAATATTTGCAATGAAAAGAGATTAAAAAAGAAAAAGAAAATATTCAGTTCTTGAAATGTATTCCCTCCGTTTCAAATTATAAGAGGTTTTAGATATTGTGAGTTAGATTACATACGGACCGAAATGAGTGTACCAACACATTAAAACGTGTCTAGAACTCTAGATACATCCAAATCTGAAAAAAGCTAAAACATCTTATATTTAGGAACGGAGGTAGTAGGTTGAAAGAATGTTTGCAGCTTAAGAAGTCTGTCTAAGAAAATCCTTTACATAACTTGTCCAAGGAAGTGAACAACCAACAGAAAACAATAAGTACCCACGGAACAGCTGTAAATCACAGGCATGAAGCATGTGCACAAATTTAATTTAGTTTGTCAGTACACTAGAAAGTAGAAAACATACACTAAATGATACCCAAGAATACAAAAACAATATATTTGTTGTCATAGTATCAGTCTTTACCCATCTCCCGAGCATAGCAATATGGAGGACAAGTGGAAAGTGGATTCCAGGTTCGAGAGTCATTAATCACACATCAATCAAGTTTATAGACTACGAATATTAACGATACAAAACAAAACTAGAACTGACTCTGTCGGTTACAGGATCAAAATAGCTAGAGAATATGCCAACAAAGCTTTTGCATTTCCTTGAGAGAAAATATGCCAACAAAATATAAGCTACTTGAACGCTTATTTTTGTATCCATGATAATGTATATCTTTAATATGTAAGTGACGTGATGATCTATTATTGGGGTGTGTAGGTTGGTTGTGGTCAGTTACGGAACTGAATCCATAGTAACATATTTTTTTCTAAGGTGGTCAGTAAAGGAACTTAATCTGCATTTGACAGGTTCCATGTATGAAACCTTGATATTTAACCATTCCGGCTACATGCGCAATACCTCGTGCATATCATGTTGCTGTGCTCATCTGACATTCTTCATAATCTAGATAGTCATATAAGGGACTTGCACATATTTCAAATTTTAAACAGAAGGGTTCAATACTGCCACAATAGATGCATAATACGGTGTAAACAAATTGAAATAATAAGTTAGACTACCTGTCCCTATAAACTCAAACATCAAGGTCGGCACTTCAGGTAAGCTTTTACCATTTGCCATGTTTATTGCCCGTATCTGAACCTCATCCAACAGCTCCACTCTTGAGACCTGATCAAGCAGAAAAGACAAGTATCAGCAACTAATAGCAACTTTACTGAACTGGGATTTGGCTTTGCCCACTGATAGATACACCTCAACAGATGTAACTTCTAGGCTCTGTTTGTTTGGGCTTCTGCTTCTGCTTTTGGACCCAAAAAGCAAAAGTCCAAACAAACAGCATCAAACAGAGAAGTGCTGTGGAGAAGTGTTTTGCCGAAATGCACTGAACTAGCGAAGCAAAGCGGAAGCAGGAAGCGAGGTGCTTCCCGCAGATTCCTAGTTAGGTCCCGAACCGTTATTCTTTACTACCCATTCCTTTGCCTCCAAATTACAAGCATACTGCCACCGAAAGCCCGGACGTTCCCTTACCTGCACGAGCATTTACCTGTACGCTTCGCACGAGCATCTACCTTTAGTCATAGGCATCTCTGGTAAGACATACTCTATCTCACATAAATATATTTCGATTTGAAATAATTTGTACATGAAATATGTGCGAGTCGACGAGTAGGTTCCATCCCGTGATCGGTTTCGTGGACCGAAGTTCACACCATTTTTAGAAGAATTTTGTCAAATTCGTCGCACTATGTGAACCGTTTGAAATTTCCTTTAACAAGTAGATCGATCTCGCCCTTTTTCATAACTTTTGTGTTATAAGTTTTTCATTTAGGCGAACATATATGAATAAATCATATAATAGATCATGTGCGTATGTATGTACGCATTTATCCTGTGCTTGTTGAACCAGTTCACGGTGTGGTCATGTTTGCTGCAGCTCCAAACTTCCCCTCTGTCCACAACAACAACAACAACAACAACAACAACAACAACAAAGCCTTTCAGTCCCAAACAAGTTGGGGTAGTCTAGAGTTGAAACCCATAAGATCTCGAAACCAAGTCATGGTTCTGGCACGTGGATAGCTAACTTCCACGCACCCCTGTCCATGGCTAGTTCTTTAGTGATGTTCCAATCCTTCATGTCTCTCTTAACGGACTCATCCCATGTCAAGTTTGGTCTACCACGACCCCTCTTAACATTCTCAGCCCGCTTTATCCTTCCAATATGCACCGCCGCTTCTGGAGGCCTACGTTGTATATGTCCAAACCATCTTAGACGGTGTTGGACAAGCTTCTCTTCAATTGGTGCTACGCCAACTCTTTCACGTATATCATCATTCCGGACCCAGTCCTTTCTTGTGTGGCCACATATCCATCTCAACATGCGCATCTCTGCTACACCTAGTTTTTGGATATGTCGCCTCTTGGTTGGCCAACATTCTGCATCATACAACATCGCAGGACGGATCGCCGTCCTATAGAACCTACCTTTTAGCTTTTGTGGCACTCTCCTGTCACAGAGGACGCCAGAAGCTTGACGCCACTTCATCCAACCCGCCTTGATCCGATGGCTCACATCTTCATCGATATCACCATCCTTCTGCAACATAGACCCCAAATATCGAAAGGTGTCTTTCTCAGGTACCACCTGCCCATCAAGACTAACCTCTTCTTCCTCCTCCTCCTGCCTAGTAGTACTAAAACTGCACCTCATATACTCACTTTTAGTTCTACTAAGCCTAAAGCCTTTCGATTCCAGAGTCCACGTCCACAACTCTAACTTCCTATTAACCCCCGCCCGACTATCATCAACTAGCACCACATCATCTGCAAAGAGCATACACCATGGGATATCTCCTTGTATATCCCCAGTGACCTCATCCATCACCAAAGTAAAAAGATAAGGACTCAAAGCTGAACCTTGGTGCAGTCCTATTTTAATTGGAAAGTCATCGGTGTCGCCATCACTTGTTCGAACACTTGTCACAACATTATCGTACATATCTTTAATGAGGGTGATGTACTTTGTTGGGACTTTGTGTTTCTCCAAGACCCACCACATGACATTTCGAATCAGCATGTTTTTTTATCTAAGCTAGTTGCCAAACACCAGAATTACCTAATTCATTTCGAATCAGCATTTATATAACTTCTTCAGCATTTAGGGGCATTTCAGACATTTCATCTTTCAAACCAACAGCAGCAACCATCAAAAGCTCTTTTGCCAAACATCAAATCTCTCACTCTAACAGCTGCTTCTTACAGCTGCTTTCTAACAGCCCACCAGCTACAGCTGCTTTTCAACAGCAGCAGCCCAAACAAACAGACCCCTAGTCAAGCATTTCAACTGAAGTCAACCTAAAACATACAACAGTCCAAGCAAAATATCAAAGACCACAACCGACAACCACTCAATTTGCAACAAACAATTGATGTCACATGAACAAACATGAGCATGGAGACATGCATATTCAGTCCTTATGGAACAAAGGATATCAATTCTTTCATATACGACTTTTCCAAGAAAAACGCGAATGGTCATTGCAATTAAAAAAACTGAAGGAAAAGGACAAACCTGAATGCCAGAAAGCATCGTAGCAATAGCAACATCAGCAGCATCTTTAATAGTTTGAAAATTGCACATGGCAACCTGAATAACAGAGAGCATTTACAAGTGCTGTCACAAGTAAAATGAGCACACCGTTATAAAAAAAAAATCAACAAAGCTAAATCAACAAAACTGTCCTATGTGCGTCCAGTTTCTTTCCCAAGTTTGAACATTCATGATGGTACATGGTATGCTACTCCCTCTGATCCATATTAATTGTCGCTGAATCGGATTTATCTAGCACTAAACATGGCTAGATACATTGGATTCAGCAACAATTAATATGGATCGGAGGGAGTAATAGAAATGACAAAACAAGATGACTGCTGTGGGCTTGTGACTTGTGTAATCACTTGCTTCCTACATTTCAAGATATAATGACCACTGGTACATGTAAAAATACCAAGGATGGTCACGTGAACATCATACTACTGTCGTAAATAATATTTTTGCTGTTTATATTTTTATAACCTATCTACTGCGATCCAAAAACCACTCGTCAAATTTTAAAGAATAGAATATTAAGCCAATAAACACCTTTTTGGGAACATAGGGAGAACATCACACATAATGGTTTCAGACGATGATATTGTGAGTGCACAGTGCAGGACAGAACAGACCTTGAAAAGAAAATATCTTGTATTCACACGACCTTACAGATGTCGTTTCCATTTTACAAGCTGCAAGATAACAGCAGTGTACTACACTACATAAAGGGTGTATATCCTAAACGCAGCAATAGGTTGATTTGTTAACTTAACACTTAGTCTACATAGGGCAGTTTGCAAAACATTATTTCGACAGTGACTGAATCAAAACAAAATACCTACCACGGAATGAGATGGAAGCTTTTGAAGCCGTAAAGTCACTTCTGTAATTACCCCCAAAGTACCTTCACTTCCAATGATCAACCGAGCAAGGTCATATCTGGCATTCAACATGGTGATAAGTAAAGAAATTTGTCGACATCGAAGGCAGCAACATATGATGGTATAAGCTCATGTAATGTTAGACATTATAGGAAAAGCAAGTATAATTCCCTTCCACAAAAAAAAAAAGCAAAGCTATTTTACTCTTAAGAATCAGGTATACCCAGCTGCACTCTTTCGAGCCCGAGAACCAGTCTTGATAACATCACCATTTGGTAAAACAGCCTAAAGTACCAAGAAAAAGTTACTATTTGTATGCAAAGTAAAATGTAAAAGGAAAAAAAGTTGAGGATAGCAAAAGGACCTGAAGATTAATCACGTTGTCCCGCATAGTTCCATACCTACAAACTAATAAGAAATCATCAAAGCATAGTATCATGGGGCTATAACAAATAAACAGGTGAATCGTACACGTTACAGCTGTACTTCTTTTTTGTGCAGATGAGGGGTTACAGGTGCACTGTAGAAGCTTGAAAGTAGCCTGAAATATATGGAAAATTACCTCACAGCTAATGAACCAGAACATCGTGTAGCGCACATTCCACCAATAGTGGCTCCAGGTCCTGCAAAACAGACTAATGTACATGAGCTACGACACTAAGCTAGTGCAAAACCAGGCAGCCTGTGATGCTATTTAAGACGTAGAAAGATGGGCGAACTTCAAAGCAACTAGTGAGTACTACAAACATGAAGAATTATATCCATGGGATAAAGGACGTACATCACACCTAAATGTCTGGATAATGCAACCAGGCTACACAAATCAGTCACGGATTAAGCTGATCAACTGCAGTCGGGTTAAATTGACTATAACTTCGTATTAGGTTATGTCAATCTGGATTTCATACGGATGGTTGAATAGGTAAAGGAACAAATAAATTTGAAGGGAAAAGGAAACAGGTAGCTTGCCTGGGTCAAGAGGGAAAAAGAGGCCATGAGGTTTCAGGTATTCATTCAGCTCTATCCATCCAACTCCTGGTTCAACAACTACATCCATATCCTCAACATGCAGGGATTTAATTTTCTGTAATGAATGTATGATACATAAGAATATATGACATTAGCAAATAAAGAAAATTGTATCCTGCATGTATAGCTCTCGAGAAAGTGGTTGTGTCTTTGGCATAACAAAATACTTTAAAAAAATTATGGGTCAAATAAACAGTTTTTAGTGATTATTATAGCAAGATTTCAATTTATTCTAGAGTCTGTTTTCATCATTGTTAATGTTATAATTACATGTCTACCTATTGTACGGATAAATATTTACCTTCATTGAAGACATATCAATGCAAACACCACCATGAGGTGCCAAAGTGTGGCCCTCAATTGATGTAGCCCCACCATATGGTACAATTGGTACCTGGTTCCAAGAAAAAGGAGAAACAAAGACCACTTAGCGTTACTGAAAAGGAAACTACCAACTCCTTCCACAGACTCCAGCAGGAAACACAGAAAGAAGCTAAATATGCTAATTGATTATTAATTTATTTATTTTCCTCAAGCGTCCAACTAAGCGCCTATGCATTGGACATGGCCCAACATGCTGTTCGAAATTTATGTTTCTATATCTCTCAACAGGATCTTATGACATCCTAATAAACTTAATTGATAAATAAGAACATAAAACTGAAAATTAAGACAGATTAGCTACGCGGTCTGATGAGCAAGCACTTTGCAGGTTCAAGGTCAACTGAAACAGGAATAGTCTGAGCTATTACCAACACTTAGCTGAACTCAATCATGGAAACTGGGATGTTGTCGATATACAAAGAAAATCAGTAACTAACAGGCATCATATGATGTTCCTTTACGCTAATGAATAGAAGAGCACCATTGCTACCCTACCTCGTACTTGTTGCAAATCATCACAATCCTTCGTACCTCATCCTGGGACCTGCAAATCAATGATAGAAGCATTACACCATAATGGAATAAGCCTTGGCATGCAAACCCAAAGAACGAATGTATGATCAGTGCGTGTGAGGTGAGATCACTTTGGGAACACCACAACGTCGGGCACGTTGGCCGCCTTGTGGAAGCTGTTCTGCGGCGTCCCGTGGAAGCTCCTCTCCTCGAAGTCCACTGTCAGGTTCTCCTGCAAAACAGCAATATACCCAGCCAGTTAGTGGGTCGAATTAGTTACCGGCCAGCAAAAGCATCAAACAGTTGGCGCGCTTGCAGTGGCGGCAGGAGGCAGCATATTCAAACGGGCTTGCTCACCCCGAGGAAGGACGCGAGCTCGTCGACGAACTCCTTCGGCACGCGCTTGCGCTCCCCGCGCACCACCAGCTCGGTGCTCTCCTTCCCGCCGACCCTGAACCAAAAATCAACAGGCACGCACAAGGCGCGGGTCGTCAGCTCAGCTCATCCCCGATGCGAGAAGTAACGGAAGCGTCGATCGAGCGGATGGTTTGGGTAGGATTGGCATGCACTAACCGGTGGTCGCGGCCGTCGGAGTCGCAGAGGGCGACGGTAGCGGTTGCGCCGCCTGCGGCTGCGGCGGCGAGGAAGGAGAGGAAGGCGGGGAGCCCGCGTCTGGGCTTGGGGAAGGAGGGTTCCCGTGGCTGGGGGAGGGGTTGGGTAGAGAATGGGATGCGGAGGGCGGAGAGTGGGAGGAGCGCGCGGCGGGGCCGGGAGAGGCGGAGGAGGGAGGCGGCCATGGATGGTAGCGGAGTGTTGGTGGGGTAGTCTGAGCGAGTGAGTCGTGGCGTGGGGCAGGCTGGAATCTGGATGATCCGTTTGTCGTGTATCTCGTGGTCGTCTCGCGGCGGCCGGTTGGATAATGGTGCCATCAGTCTCAAAGATACGAGTACTAGTATGAGAAAAATAAAATCTGTTCATCAAAGCGTCTGTAGTCCAACGGTTAGGATAATTGCCTTCCAAGCAATAGACCCGGGTTCGACTCCCGGCAGACGCATGTTTTGTTTTATTACTACTGAATCGTAAATTATGTTTTACTAGCACAATACCCGCGCGCTGCAACGGGTTAAAAAATCGTGAATATATATTGTGTGTCCTTGTTCTCATATATATTCTAGTATTTTTTTTTTAACAACAAAATTGTTGTCGGGCATTAAATGCAAGATATGAGAAAATTGGTATTCAGTATTGAAGCATCATATACATACTGGTGTTCGTAGTCGACGCTTGATCTAGTTCGTTTAGAATTAGTCAAAACTATTACATTTGACAAACTACAACAATTAGCTTACGATAATTTGTACACCGAGAATTTGGCATTGCTATATATCTAGGAAGACATAGGTAAAGGGAAACCATAAAAGAATTTACACACAATCAAATTCTGGTAGGTTGTGAAATAAAGCAATTAAATTATTGCTTCTTAGGAACTTAACCCCACTATATCCCGATTACAATTACATGAAGCAGTTGAGAACTACACACCATGATTTTAATTTGTGACTTGGTAGTTCGTTTCATTTTCAATGTCTATGTTTCATTATTTTCTTCATCGTAATTTTTGTTCTCACGTCAACTATCACTTGCCAAGACCTCAAGAGCATCCGCCAAAACAGCAGCGGTAGGCATATTTAACCATTACATCAATCATGATGCATCGTAGGTTGTATCTGCTTGATTGACGAAGTATGATTCCTGTGACGACTGATGAACATATGGACAGAAGTAAAGATATCTCTACTCTCTATCTCTACTATCTAAAAAAGAAGTAAGGTTCCTCAATCTGCCCTCTCACGCGGTCAGCCCCTCCTTTCGTCCAACCCCCTCGCAGCGTCTCGCCTCCGCTTTCGTCCGTCCTCGCCTCATCCCCACTCGCTTTTTTCCCGCACGTCCTAATTTTACGCTGGTGATTGGTCCGTAGGGTATGCCCGTAGTTGTACCATTGGTCATTTAATCCCCTAATCGCAGAGCACGATCTCCTCGACGTGGTCTCCCGTTCGCGATCCATCCAATCTCACATCAAATCACGCAGGGATCCACTCGCCTTCATCGCTAATCGATCCAGTCAAGTACCCGTCGATATGCTCCGCCTCACTCTCCCCAGTTTCCTCCTTTACTCGCTGCGATTACGCTGCCGTAGTAGGAGGAGGCGAGAGGTGTCTCCCTGACAGCGGCAGTCATGATGGAGGTGACCTCGCTGGTGCACGCCTGGAAGAACGCCAGCGCCGTCTACATGCGCAGCGCTGTCGCCACGGCCTGCGCCAACGCCGCCTCCCTGAGCGCCCATCCAGGTCGAGATGGAGCCTTTCTTCGCGGTGCGCCTTCCTGCGCGCCCCAATCAAGGTCGATATGGTGGCCAGCGGCCAATGGGGTGCTTCGTTCAAGGGAGGAGGTGGGTGACTCGAGCACCACCGACAGTATTTGACAGGTGAGTTGACTCCTCAGCCGGCAAATCGTGATGCAGGTTTGTTGTAACTGTATAAATTAGCTACAATCATATGAAAAGACTCTGTTATTGAATAGTTTTGCTGTTTGTGGAATGACCAATATTTTTCAGGTGGAGACACAATTGAGTGACCAGTGAGGGAACAATGTATTTGAACTTCACGATTTGTTTTCTCTATGTTCAAATCACATAGCTAACTATCTGCAAGTTTTATCTACAACAGGTAACTGATTTTCTCCTAATGTCGTCCTTCCTTGTGTCTAGGCAAAAGAGTTCACCACATTCTAGGATGCAGGTACTCCTTTTACAATTGCCAGTGTGTACTCCTGGAGGTATTATCAAGTTTTTGTACCTGAACAGTAGTCTATGTTGACCAGCTTCCAAAACACAGAGCAAAAATATAGTTCTTTATTTTCAACTTCTGGGATAATATGAATAATTAACTTTCAATTAGTACCATCCTGTTGTTAGCTACATTGTCTCATTTCTCACGCACGTGGGTTTTGGGGTATGGACTGGGCGAAGTTTCTCAATGATTTTCTTATTTCAGATTTGGGAGGGTGAATTACGGGTCGGCTGCGATGGTGCTTGGGAGGGTGAAGGCTGGGGCAGCGGCAGGTGACGAGGTGGTGCAGTATGACGTTCGGGGCCTAATGTAGAGAAAGAACTAGCAAGTTGACTCCGGCTCGGTTTGCAGGCCAAGGCCATATGGAAATCAAAATGCTTGCCGAAACTTCGTATTTTTGCATGGCTGCTTCAAAAGGATAGGTTTAACACCAAGGACCTAATGCAGAGAAAGAACTAGCAAGTTGACTCCGGCTCCTCTTGTGTTCTTTGTAATTCAGCTCAGCTTGAGACAAGGGATCATCTCTTCTTTGATTGCCCGTTTGCCTCTTCTTGCTGGGTTGCAATTGACCTCCATTGGGATAGTTCCGTCTCCATCTCACAACGATTTGCTCTTGCCTGCAGGAACTTCACTGGACCTTGTTTCTCGGAAGTTGACATTTGTGCTATGTGGAACATCTGGAGGAACGGGGATGATTTAATCTTCAAAAACCAGCAGCCATCTTTGGCTAGATGGAAAGTCACATTTCAGAGTGATCTCCTGCTTCACCAGTTTAGGGTTTAGGCTGCCCTTGTTCGCCCCTTCTTAGTTGGATACTAGCTACCTTTACTTAAATAGCTGCAGTTTATTCTTTCCATTTCTTTCCCCCTAAATATTTTGTATCTCTTCTTTGTAACGCCCCGACCCCGGAATTATACAGAGAGGCTATGAATCCGACACAACCATCAATGTATAAGACAAAGATCGAGACTTGTGGAACAGAACTGGCACAAAGCATGACTCTACGACACAAAAGTATAGCAACTCATATAACGAGAAGAATACAAATATTACAAACAAAAGGATCACAGATCCAACAATTCAACAAGCGGAAGCGGGTAGTGTTGTCTAACAACAAAAAAAACAAAATATGGCCTAAGAGGCCTACAATAACTATCATCCCAGCCAGCTTGTTCCACGGTCCCAAGCTGCCACCTGGGAACCCCAAACTAGTAGTCGACGTCAACGAAGAACCCACCTAGTTGCTCGGTGTCGTCCTCCTCTGAAACACAAAATCATAGAGGCAGCAAAGAGAGACTGAGTATGATGTACTCGCAAGTTTAGTAGGGCGATATAGGCCCAATGACTGACGGAGGCTCTAAAGCTGTTTATGTATCTCTTTTGCATAAAGCGAAATTTTAATAAACCGAAATATAACATGACACATGGCATTCGTCTACTCAGAAAATTTTTATAAAGGGGTAAGAGAGTAACATTTTCATCTTCGGTTCTCGACGAACCTACTTGCAACCATCACCACTCATCTCACACAAGGCACTCCCTCGACTCCCCCTCGAGGAAATGAACCTTTATCTCAAGTTGATTATGCAACCTTTAGCTGCCATATCAATTAGGTTAAATGTTATCTATGGTCTCGTATATCCGTTCCCAAGTCGTCCATAACCGCGGACACGGCTTTTCGAAAAGATTAACCCTGCAGGGGTGTACTATTTGAAGTCGCCAGGTTTCCGCAGGAACCCAGCTCCTTATCCCTTGGTACCGTCCGGCTCACCTAGTTGGCCCTCTTCCGGGGAAGACCGGCGAGCGGGCGCGGTTAGACCTTTACATTGCATGAGACTTACTCAAGGGCCATCAGTGGCGGAAGGACAGGTTCAGCGCTCCCAGCGCCCTGCCCCACCGTCACATCCTACACACCACCATCCTCGTTTTCCTTTTTCCACCAACACCACACACGCGCAAATGGAAATAGCAAACTAGAGGACCCTTGACAAGACCCTCACAAATTATTCGGTCAAAGGGGGTTCCATATGCCCCCACCGCCGGAAGCACGCTCAGTCTTGGTTATAGAGACAAGAACTCGCACCTAGGGGCCAGAGTGAGGCAAAACACCATCCCCGATGGCAACTCACCCAAGCCATCTTAGCATTTTAATTAAGCATCACAATTATCCACCATGCCCGAGTCATTCCATCAACATCAACAATTATGGAATTCAACCACGGAGAAACTAGTATCTCAACTAAACAATTCTAAGCATGGCTAAGCATAGCTGAGCATATGAATACAACAAAGATTCTATCTTTATCTCGGCCAACACTTCAACCCTAGGTTTCATAGGTAGGGATACATGTGATTGGCTCGGGGAAGAACATGCATTCATAGGATATTCTAATATTTACCAAAAGAGACATTGAACCGCATGCAATATTATGGTGGATAAAATAATTTGATAAAATCATAGGATGCTAGATGCCAAGAAGGTTAGGTTATCTCTTGCCTTGCTGCCCGGTCGTGAAGTACTGCTCGTCGGGGTAGTTATCGGTAACCTCGACTCCGGAATCTATCGATACCCAAAAGAGAATACAAAGAACACATAAATCACACGAACTCAAGATGCAATGCGCAAACACATGATGACATGTCCAATTGTTGCAAGGATATCATTATCTAAATTAGATAGCAACATTAAATGAGGGGCCAAGTAATTAGTGCAATTATTTGGAACCAACCCCATATTTATCTTAGTGACCACATTCTTCATAAATTATCAAATTATTATGGAAGTGGCTCAAATAGGCATGAGCATGACATGAATGGATAGGTTTCGTTCTTCCGATCATTTCGGTAATTTATTTGTAAAATTCGGAGTACCGATGAATAAATAGCAAATTAATTAAATAAAAGAATTTAATTCATTTAACCAAATTATGAATAGCAACAAATAAAAATTTGTGATCATGATGTGATGAGTGCATAAATTGATAGCATTTGAAGTGTGGATCACATTGATATTTAATTCATAAATTTTGGACAATTATTCAGAATGTTATGAATTTCCCAGTTTGGGTATTAAATAACCCATTTTAGGAATTCTTGAATATCCAAAAGGAAATAACTCCAAAAGAAGATTACAAGGATTCCAAAAAGTAGAGTTTGTTTTTCTGATCAAAATGGTATTTCATTTGCCAAAATTTGACCAGTAGTTGAAAAGTTATGAATTAATTAAAATTCCAAAGCATTTTCTAATTTGCAGGAAATACTGTACGGGCCGGCCTCCAAACCGGCCCAGACCGGGGTGCAGGCCGGGGAGGTGCCAGAAGCATCCGGCCTCTGGACCGGCCCAGTCCGGGGTTTAGGCCGGGCCCATGCCCGAAGGAGCCGGCCTCGGTGCCGGCCCAGGCTGGGGTGAGGGCCGGGCACCCTTCGGAAGCAACCGGCCTGTTGGCCGGTACTGGCCGACGCCTAGGCCGGGGCAGGGTGACCGCGCCGGGCGCGCGTGCGGCAAAGATGTTCGACAGTGGGCGGCGGCCGGCGGCGACCAGGATGGAGCGGCGTTCCGTGGGAGTGAGCAAGGCCGGTGGAGGCAGTAGCCGTGCGCATGCTCGGAGGTGGAGGGGAGGGTGCACAGCGACGAGTGCGTGCACGGCAAGCCACGGCGGCGGCGACCGGCGGCCGCTTGACACGGACACGACGACACAGAGAGGGAGATGGGGGAAGAAGCTGTCCGGGAGGAACGCGAGCTCACCAGGGTAGCGTAGGTGGGCTCGGAGGCGGAGGGGGCAGCCGGTGGCGACGGCAATCGCGCCGGTCGGCCGCCGGACCGGGAGGAGGGAGACGACGGCGGTGGCTCGATTTCGGGCCCCCTAGCCCGATTCCTTCGGCGGGGAGGCGTGTCTCGGCGAGGCGGAGCTGATGACGGCGACGCCTTGCCTCGGGGTGGCCGGTGCCGACGGCGAGGCGCGAGGAGACGGCGGCGGAAAAGCGTCGGTTTCGGGAGCTCGCTACGATCGATCTCGATCCGGAAAAACGGGGAGCTAGGTCGAGGGAGCAGGTGAGCGTCCTCGACAGGGTCCTTGATCACCAGGGAGGGGAGGCAGCGCGGCATGGGCGCGGCCAGCTCGGAGGCATGGCGCCAGGACGCCATCGTCCACGGTGGACAGGGAGAGAGGGAAAAAGAATAAATTGCAAACAAGTCCCTGGGAAGTTTGAATTTCTTGCAAACAAGCCCAGCAGCAGGGTTTAACCATTTAATTAGAGCCCCAGGACATTTCCTAAAATCCCAGAAAAATTCATAGAGACTAGAATTAACATCTAGAACCATCTCAAAAATTGGTGAGGTCAAATAAATTAGTTTGCTCAACATTTGTTCATAACTTCTAGTTAGGGTAATTTGGAGCAATTTCCAAAATGCATTTAATTGGGGCATTTATACAATTCCAAAAATATTGAAAATTTTCATGGAAGCTCTCCCACCCATATGGAGACTCCCCATAATGTTAGTTGGAATTTTTGGAAGTTCTAAATTGGTTCCAAAATTATGAATTGAATTCAGCCAATTTTGATCTCTCATGACAATTCTTAATTAGCAATAATTGGAAAGGCGAGGAAATGTTATAAACTGCAAAGTTGGAACTTCCTCATCAATTTGGAAATTCATTTACTAGTTTCCAAGTTTGGCATTGCATTTGGTTGGAGGTTTTGGGGAAGGTTCGCTCCCCATTTCAATTGTTTCCAGAAGAAAGTTTGCAATGGCAAATGCTTATGGATGATATGATGCAAAACAAGGAAACAAAAGTGGAAAAATTCTTCGTATTTTTCGTTACCAAGTTAGGGCTGTTACATTCTTAGGCTTGGCTGGTGCCTGAATTGTAAGGAAAAACTGCTGGTTTTTGTATTGATATAAAATCTACACCATAGGGGTTTCCCTTATGGTATCTCTGTAAAAAAAACTTGCGTGGAAACACCTCGAGAGGAATGCCGCGTTCATCCAGTTACTAGAGACATAAGCCTTGTTGTTCCTAAATTTGCTCCTCTGGTAGTTCGTCTTAAATTTTATTTCAGACAACTGCTATTTTTAGTGTACTAATGGTGATTTCGAATTTTGGGCAGGTTGGGCTAATGAGTGCTGAGAATGGGAGTTTCAATCAATGTGTTTAGAATGGTAATAGTCTCTTCTTCATGTGATTTTATTTTGTGATCTAATTTACTCTCAAAATTGTAGAAATGTAATTTAGTTCTGTTCTGAACCTACAGGTCTTATGTGTTGCATTTGGATGCTTCAATATGTTCCTGTATTGTTATGAAGATGTTTTGTATTTGAAAGGCAAGTGCACGTTGGGAAAAGAGACAAACAAAAGTGTTGGTATAAGTTCCTTCCATTTTAGTTCATCTCTATAATGCCATATGACCTTGAGAATTTGATGACCAGTTCTCTCTTTCATATATTTGACCAGAACTGAAAAAGAGCCATTACTACTCAAAAGGAACTCAAACTACTTTTATATGTAAATCTGTCTGTTTTTTCCAGGTTGCCAAAGAGGCAAATGGTACTTGCTGATGAAAATTTTAGTAACATAGTTGCTACAGTTGGTGAAGGAAGATCTGTTTACAACAACTTGAAACCTTTCATAAGGTTTGTGCACTGAAAGCCTTGTTCCCACTTCTCACTTGCAGTTTTCTTGCTGCTTGCATGCATCATTAGTTGGTCTATATTACTTGGTAAAGCTTATTCCCGAGGTATCAGTCTTGCTGGCATCTATGAAAGGTTGGGAACCAAATAAGATTACCAAGAAATGCTTCAAGGTATCCTGCCGTGGCAGGTTAAATTGCTAATTCAAGTAAGCTTGGAGAACAACAACAGGAACTTTCATCCCTTCCTCGGATGAACTTTACAACCGGCAAAGAAGACAACCCTACAGATTAGCGACACAGTGGAGCCCGTTTGTTTACAACGTGGGATGTTAATTTCTTATGTAGATGGAAGCTGAGACCGAGGGGTCAACTGAATTGTAAACCAGTAGATTAAAATAAATTATTTCTGAGAAGGACAGAATGAAAAGATATATGCAAACTTGTGCAAACAAACGCTCTGATTTATTCTGGTACTATTTTATGCATCTTCTTGCCCAAGTACAATCATCACCTGTGGTTACTTTCTTACAAATAAATGGATTGCTACTTGTGATGAAGAATCTTGGCTTGAGGAAAATACCATGTATTTTCAAGCATATTTGCTTTGGCTGATCATTGTCGGAGAGACAGAGCTTTGACAAAACCACACAAATAATGTATATTACCTCCATGTGGCTGGACGTATGCTCTTTGCAGTGAGGCGACAATCGGAAAATAAGACATATCAGTCTTGACAGTAGCATGGCGCTATAAGAAAGGTACACGAATTCTTGACGGTAGCTATTCACTTCAAAAACTCTTTGTCCCAAATTATAAGTCGTAAATATGTTATATTTTTGGACGGAGGTAGTATTTCATATTGACCTAATTAGGTGTCTACCAGGAGGGAATTCAATCAGTTTATCCTGTAGTTACCTTACTTTACTTCATCTGCCTCTTTCAGTGAAATTCTCCATCCTCTAACAAAAATCAACCCGTAGCAACGCACGGGCATTGTCCTAGTATCAACAAAAAGAAAGAAACAGTACGCTGCCCAGCCGAGTTGACCCAATTAAGGATTAAAGAAACAAATGCCAGGCTAAGTGTACCTTGAATTGCATATTTATGAACCAAGGAGACTTCCAAACGAAAGGAGATACCAATCCTCTTTTGACACCACGTGTATCAGCCAATCTGACAAACCATCGCTTCAGAATAAGGACAAAGAACAAATAGACTGGCAATTTGGTACTGTAATTGTGTTCTTCATTCGAAAGATCCATGAGTTCTTTAGTTGACCAGTAGGGGAGGCCTCTGCTCTAACTCCTCGCACCGTATGGCTGCACGTGATGCCACCGAAAGGCAGCTCCCTCCGTGAGCAGTCAATCCCAAATTCTCCACTCCTCAACGCGAAGCCATTAACGGAGTTAGCAAAGCCGAGTAAATTTCAGCGCAGGCGCAACCCGACACAACATTAGTCTACCGCCAGGGCCAGCACCCCACTCGGGAGAGCTTGTGTAGCTGCTGGCGTGTACCCAAGTAGTCAACCCGACATGAAACGTCCACGGCGAGTCGTCCTTGCCGGCGTCCACGGCAAATTCTCCACTACAACGACGCTGGCGTCTATGGCGTCCGCGTAGGCCTGTATAAGGCTGACGGTCAGCGCAGGCAACTCGTGAGGTTGTCGTCGCCGGGGCGGGGCAGCCCCTCCCGCTCGCTGCCTTGTCGGACGGGACCCGGACCCGGAGCCGTACAAGCTCACGTCGCCGCCGCTATGAACCTAGATCGGGGCAGAGCTTTTTCTGTGCGATGAGAGAGGAACCGTGACGACACGTTTCTTACAGCCGCACGGACGAATCGGTTTTTCGTTTATATTAGGCGGTGACGGACGAAATTAGGGTCGAAATGTTTTTCTCACTTACGGATGGCGTAGGTGAGTAATTATACACAACTTTAGGGGTAAGTCTAATGACCTACCATCGGCACCCATTGCAATATTATAGTTTAGAAGATTAGTGTTGAAATTGCTCTTTCACTTTTCCTCCTAATAAATCAAGTTTCCTTACCGCATATTTTTGTTTTATTAATACTGAATTGTCACTTAGTTTTATTACTACTAAATTATCAATTATGTTTTATTACCGCCCCAATAAATCGAGTTTCCTTACATGTTTATGCCACGCGTCCTTGTTTTTTTTTGTTTTATTAATATAGAATTGCCAAATAAGTTTCCTTACATGTTCCTGACACGCGTCCTTACGCATTTTTATTTATTAATATTGAATTGTCAATTAAGTTTCCACATGTTCCTGTTAGGCGTTCTTACACATTGTTTTATTAATAATGAATTGTCAATTAAGTTTCCTTTCATGTCGCATCCTTGCACAACTTTTTTGTTTATTAATATTGAATTGTCACTTAGTTTTATTACTACTAAATTATCAATTATGTTTTATTACCGTCCCAATAAATCGAGTTTCCTTACATGTTCATGCCACGCGTCCTTGCTGCTTTTTTTTGTTTTATTAATATAGAATTGCCAATTAAGTTTCCTTACATGTTCCTGTCACGCGTCCTTACGCATTTTTATTTATTAATATTGAATTGTCAATTAAGTTTCCACATGTTCCTGTTAGGCGTCCTTACACATTGTTTTATTAATAATGAATTGTCAATTAAGTTTCCTTTCATGTCACATCCTTGCACAACTTTTTTGTTTTATTAATATTGAATTGTCAATTAAGTTTCCTTACATGTTCCTGTTAGGCGTCCTTACACATTGTTTTATTAATATTGAATTGTCAATTATGTTTTTATTACTGCTGAAATGCTCTTTCACTTTCCTACTGATAAATCGACTTTCCTTACATGTTCCTGCCATGATTCACGTGCCCTCCTATTATTCCTCATCCGATAACTATCTATCTATACCTTTTATAAAGCAAAACTCCACTAAGTTTATTTATGATTTTTCTATCTCTATATGTAAGCTATCCACATCATCCATTATCCTAACCAATCATTTATCCATGTCATCTCCATTAATATTTATTCATCTTTACATGTCAATTCCATATCATCCTTTTATTAATCATTTAATTTTCCAGTCTAATATTTTTCAATACACATATTTTGTGTCAAAATGAATTTAGTATATGTGACTACGACAATTCGAATATTCCATTTTCCTTTAGACAATTTAATATATCATACTATTTGTATCATTTTATGTATGCAATATAATTCCATAAAGGACCACGCTGCAACGTGCGGGGTATGTTCTAGTTTCTTTAGTTTTCCCCAACGCTTGCATTGGATTTGGTTCATGTTTCTCTTTCTTCTACAGGTTTGTCTCGAACTGGCCGAGGTATATTCGCCTCCTTTGTTTCTCTGCTTGTTTCGTCCATATGTTTTGCAGTTTCCCTCCTTCTCCACCTGCGAGTAATTTTCTTTTCCCTACTATACTACTACAGTTGTCTGTTGCCATGGTTTTTGGTGATGCTTGGGTGATGATGTCCATCATCTCGCTCGTGTGGTAGGCCTCGGGGTCTTGCACGGAAGGCGCGACATGTTTGTTGGCGATGTTGTTTCTCCCTCTTTGGGCTCGCCACCGTCGAACCTGGCTCGCCGGAGCCCCGTCGAAGCCGGAGCATGTGACCACAAATTAATTCCATGTAGTCTTTGTCCTTTTCCGGAGCTTCCAGCCTTCCAGGTGTCATCAATTTTTGAGTTCCCACCATGAGCATCCATGACAGTCTACAAAAAAGCTCCACCACGACAGCGATGCTCGTGTGTGGCGGCGACGCTCACCAATGGGACATGCATCGACGACTCGTGACACATTGGGCGGCGGGCTCTCTCACGATACGCGCAGAGGCTATCGATCCTCTAGATGACTATAGTATACTAGATTCGAACGGTGCAGCTCGCTGCGCAACATTTAAAGATTCTTTGAATTTTTTGCCCGTGGTTCTTAAAATTTGTACAGATTACTAAATAGATGAATAATATTCATATGTATAAGAGAAACAACTATAGCATGTTTGTCCTATGTAGATCAAAGAATTTATCAAAAGTCTACAAATTTGAAAGCATACTTGTAGGATCATATGAAATTAACAATCACCACACCATATTATCCAAACCTTAAGAAACAGAAAGATCGGAGAAATGCTGAAATACATAGGAAAAGTAATATAGAAATTAGCACCACTCTGACATAACACAAGGTGGCTTTATGAGAGCTGCATCTAGGAGTACCACACTGACATAACATAAGGTTGTTTCATGATAGCTGCATCTCTTGGGAGTACATAACACATGTCCACATGGAAGCAATTCTGAATACATAAGTTTTGACCATTTCACTGATCTAAGCTAGGTAATGATAACATGATCTCAAATACCTAATGAGACTACATAATATTAAAGACCATAGTTTGCTGGGCAGTCACGCGCAGACACTGTGTATAGGCAAAATAAGTTTGATCTGCAGAAACAAAATTCAGAATTAGTCGAGAGTGTAGTTGCATTGGTACAAACTGCAATAAGCGTTGTCTGCCCGTACCTTGAGTAGCAGCATCTCTAGAGAGCGCCCTAGGTGGCGTTTTTCTTCACCAGATCAGTGTTTCCATCTTTCAGTGATGATGCTTCACACCTGGAGTGAAGAGAGAAGATGAGGTCACACATTAAGAGGAGTTCATAGGATAAAGGTTATCCACAATACCTATAAGTACTTTTAGTGGGGTTTGCTGCTGCAGGTACACCATTAGTTGCATGGTCAGGTCCTTGAAACAAAGCCTTGCGTGTAGCTGAAGTGGACATTACATCTTTGTTCCTGAACATGTGAGGTTGGACCTGTCATTAGAAAAGAACTTGCCAAAACATAAGGATGAATTACTTTAATTGTTGTACCTGGTATTTGGAAGTTTGCTGACAGAAGGAGCAGTTGTCTTAGTTGGTAAAGCATATTCAGACTGATGCAATAAAAATGAGCAATTTGCATCATATGTTACAGAATAGTTGTAACTTACATCTATGGCGTTAGAGCTAGCTGAAGTCCAAGCAGTATCCAGCTTTCCAAATTGACTATCAGGAAACAATCTTTGTTTTGGGCATCTGTATAGTGACAACCTGATAAGTATGTTCCGTATAACCTTGAAGAATATTCATGCCTCTAAGATAGGGTCATAAACCTTCACAACCTAGTGCCCATAAAGCAAAAAATAATTTTGCATTCTTTGATCAGTTGATGAAGCTGGGTAATGCAGAGATGTGGGGTGTCGACACATTGAGGACAGAGCATCACAATCACATAATTTACTTAAATAATGCTCATCAAGCACAAGAATCCTATCATGTAACCTGAAGACACTAAAGTCAAGTCATGCTCGCCTCTCCTCTTGTCGAGAGCCTTTGGTACGCTCCTCTTGTCGAGAGCCAAGGACAAGGGAGAGACAGAGCCCCACTTGATCGCCTTATGAGATGTAGAAATCAGTATTTGTTTGCTGCCCAAAGAAAATAAGACAAATTGATTGGTTATTCCCATAAAAAATTGTAGAAATTTTACTGAAATAGGTTTTGATATATATAAATGAATACTTTGACCAAAGATAAGAAATGCATGGACGACCACACAATTTTAGTAGACTATACATGGTAATTGTTTCACGTTCCAGGATAAAGAAACAAAATGATACCACGTGATAACAAACACGTGTTCTAAATAACCAAGACAGACTACCAGGAGCTATCTTGGTAGCATAACGTGCGTTATTTAAATTAGCATCCAAAGGCTTGCAAACTACATAAAATATCATTACAAACATCAATACATAACATGAAAAATTACAAACATCAGCACACAACATCTATCCCTAATCATGTGCATGCAACAAATATGTAACAGCTACTCCAATAAAATAGTCACAGGCAGACACATGTAGAAGCAACAAAAAAAAAGCATGAGCATCAAAGTAAAATATATAGATTGAGACATGTAATGTGCACCAAAAAGAAAAACCAGGATGCTTCCTTGAAAGAAGCATCACCAGGCAGAGAATACTATCTAATCCGACATAACATAACAATATATAGAGATGACTGGCACATATGGGCACACATAAGAAACCTTGAGACATACCTGTCAGCTTCCAACACATCCGCGTACCAAAATAGCACATCTAGCTGCAGAACAAAAAGTTTAAGAATGTCCCGTAACACCAAGGTGATGAAGCAGATGAAGGCAGCAAACCTGAATCAAGGAAGTCCACTGCAAGGTTTTTCTGCTAGTAACCGAGAGATGCATCATCACCTGCAAGGAAGAACATGACCAGACCATACATCAAACTAAGATCAAAGAGGCGTGCGTATATGATCACCTAATGGCAGCCAATATACTACTGGCACAACACGCTGATGGTTCTAAAAACCAATGGAGAATGGAGAAAGTACAAAACAATTGAATTCGTTGCAACAAATTAACTATATGTTCAACTCCTCAAGCAAATTTCAGTTTGGCAATGTTATTTACATATTCCTTTTTATTTTATAAGAACCGGTAAATTAAACCTTATGTGAACTGAAATATCAAGAGTATTATGGCCAGTATAGGCTCTCCAAATGTCATTTTTTAAGAGAAAACACAAACATTATTTAGCAATTAGCATTCACCCAAACAAATAAATTTGACCAAACTTGCTACGAAACAATATAGCATAAAAAAGACTTCCAATTGATGTGCCTATTTCAGTCTTGGAAAATAAAACTAAATTTGTGTGCTACTATATAAAATCGGTATTTTGTGGCAAACTAAGACCCACATTAGAGGCTACATATATAAATTGGCAAGTACATTATATCCATACTATCCTTCCTGCCCCTTCAATTGACTCGAGTTATCTAAGCCATGAGTTGAGCATAACCCATAAGAAAATTGGTATTAAACTGCAAATTACATGGCATACTTCATCACAGAGTCAGTGGTCTATCAACAGTAAGTGTACTACAAATTACATGGCATACTTCATCACAGAATCAGTGGTCTATCATTTTAACACTTTTAAAAAGGAAGGCATTAAACTTTCAGATAACAAAAGGATTCTACATTGTGCTCGGGCACAAAAGATTAGCTAGAAGTTGCAGATCATCCATTTAACAAATTCTACTCTGGTCGAGGTGCTGTTGTAGTTGCACTTGTTAGGGTCATTCGTCGCTCAAAGAAGGGCGCCTGCACCATCACCAAAAAATAAGCCTTTAATTCTTAGTATCCAAATCTGAGAGAAAACAAATAAATGTTTTCAATCGATAAAATATTCCGTGAGAATGGTGCCTTAAATTCTTAGTATCCAGAGCAGATAGGAAGAGGAGCGGGTGAGTACGAACCGAACCGAAGCCGGGGCAGTTGAGGTCCAGCCCTAGAACCTTGAGCTCATGGAACCTACAAAATCCAATCCTTTCAGATGGTACAGGGGTGCTGAATCGACAGACCACACCATGAAAAAGTAAGCAACAATTTAGTTATACAGGACAGAAAAATATAATTCAAGTACTGGATGATTGCACATTATGTAATAAGATACAAACCCAAAAATACTTTCAATGACAGAATAAGTCACCAAAGTATAGTCAATGCATTTAATTGCTTGTTCTTGTTGTGCAAGCTGAATTTGCAGACTGCAATTAACAATTTTTTGAAACATCGGGTTGTGTATATACATCACCAAAGTCTCAAGTCTCAACACACCGAAATCCAAGAAAAAAACAGAGATCAAGAAATAAAAGAATGCAAGCTGCTCTGTGCACCAATCCTGAACGCCTCGGGCCACCAGGGCCTGTACGTGGAGCTCCCCCTGTGTAGGAATGAGCAAAGCTCTAAACCTCTGAGAGAGAAACACTTTCAGAAGCATCCGTCTACTGACCAAGGAGTAGAATTATTTATTCCATGGAAATTTTCCTTTTTCTTTTGAAATGAGAGGTGCTCCAGTTAGCAAGTAATAAGTAATAACACAAACAGGAAAACCCTAAGTTAGAGAACAATTCAGGTCATCTAAAAATGCCAGGGAGCATCATTAATTACGCCAGAAGGAATTAAAGTACTCAAATCTCTGTGCAGTTTATGTTTTTAGGGAAAAAGGAGACAATTAACAATTTAAAGAACAATAGGAGACAAACCTAGAAATAGGAAATTATCTAACCACCACCAGAAATGGAAAAGCTATCTCTCACCATTTTGCTGAGCCCATCATCTGCACAAAATAACCAAAAAAGAGTAAGGAAATAAAGGAAAATAAAAAAACAGCCAATACAAATAGAAATATCCAGAGCTTGAGTACCTAACCACCTCACCGACCTTGGAACATAGAAGGGGGCTGCAGCTGCTGGAACATGGAGGCAGCTGTTGGAAAATATATTCCTTTCTCTATTCACTTGAAATTCAACTCGTAAAAGAAAACAAAGAATGCCAATTAAGCCAGAACTATACATACCCAATTAGGTTTTCAGTTATTAGTCCTGCAGTTTGTTATAACCGAAAAACAGTCAAGCACACTTTGAAAATAAGAACCAGAAAACATGCTGCCATTTTCAGCTTTGAACTAAAGTAAATACAAGTTATAGGCAGCAAGAAAAGAGATCTCACTTTGAGTAAGGCTTTAAAACAAACATCTGGTGGTCAAACCTGCACATATCTGACACCTCCATCCATCGAGGCTTAATTCATCTTAGCAAATGAAATTATATCCTGGAAAAAAAAGAAAATCACAAACTCAGACCAAGATGAACAAATCTACAAAATAGAGAGGTGAGTTGCTGATATGCTACCTGGGCATCGTGTGACCAGCTCACATGGGAGGCTAATCAGCAGGGAGGAAGATTAAACAGCAGGATGTGTGCTCTTTTGGCAACTGTGGAGCGCAGATACTACTACTTTACAAACCTGTAGCACATGGGTCAATCTTAAGTGAAAATACATTTCTACCACCTGAAGGATCGAAAATACTACAATATGTGATCAAATAGCCGAGTAACATGTCCTGCAAAATCTTTGTATCTATTTAAGTTGGAGAGTAACTTGCCTCCTTCTAGAAGTAAAGGTCGACGTAGTTCTTCCATATCCGCTTGCACTCTTCAGAGTCCCAGCCAATCCATGTTCCATTGTATCTGAAGCCAAAAAATACCAACCTATGATTAAGGAAAAATTATTAGCTTTGTTTGTTACTCCTGAATCCTAATACAAATAGATGAGAAGCCAAAATAGTATGTCAGCCACTGATTATTTTGACAAACGGGAGAGCACAGTTCCAACAAATTCTATCTACCTTACTCTTTCTTTCTGACCAGATCAAGATCCAGAAACCCTTTCTCTCTGAACAGATCAAGAAGAAAGAGCCAATAACCTCTCTCTCTCTCAATCTGAGAGAACCAAAAAGAAATAATCAACCTCATCCTCACTGTCTACCTCTCTACCCTCTATTTCCAATCTCGTGTTGGTAGACAAAAAAGAATGGAGAGCGCTAGTACCTGAAGAGGAAAAGAGAAGTAACAGAAAAAATCTCACCATGAGCAAGCACGAACGCATGAACTCAGCTTGGGGAGGACAATTGGTAGGGATAGGGAACCCCTTAGATCAGGATGGCAGCTGACCTTGCGTGCTTGACATCAAACCCTAGAAGCAAAATAGAAAGAAAATCATGAGAGGAAGGGACCAGAAAATCAGGGCCTCGTGTGGGGAGGTTGAAGGCGACGAGCACGCTCACCCAGCCCGGCCGACGCTGGCCTGCCTGCAACGGCCGCCGCCGTGCCCAGTCACCGCGGCCCAGCCGCCCGCCGCCGCCGCTCTGCCTGGACACCGCCGTGCCCAGCCGCTGCGGGCCGGCAGCCCGCCGCCTCCCTGCCTGGACGCGAAATTGGTGCCGCCGCCATGTCCTCGTGTAGCAGAGCGGGAAGGAGGAGAAAAGCATGGGAGGGGATTGGGGAGTGAGACACGAGCCCGTCCGGCTCCATCCACTCGCCCTCCGCGCCGCCGCCCTCCGCTGGAAGGCGCTCCTGCAGCGCCTCCTCCCGCCCTTCACCGCGGCCATCCGTCTCTGTCCGCTCGCCGCACAGGGACGGAGGTCGGACGCAGTGGCGGGAGAGAGAGACGCGGGGAGGAGAGGGATTGGGAGAGAGATGCGAGGGATCAGGGAGGCGGCGGGATTGGAGGGGAATAGAGACATGAGGTGATTGGGGGAGAAAGGGGACGCGGGGTTCGGTGTCTAGGGTTTCCACCGTGTGGGAGCGCTTTATATACCGGACGCACGGTAAGAAACGGACGGTCACGATCGAATGGCAATCCTATAGAACGGCCAGATGTGCCTGAGCTCTGGGAAGCCTCAGGTTTACCCCAAGGATGTATTCTTTAGATTAAACGAATTTGGAAAGTACTGAATCTTTGGTTCCTATCTCTTTTTTTTTTTTTTTGCATGGTCTTTGGTTCCTATCAACCTCGAGCACATCATGTGCTACATTTGATATACATTGATAATACACTAATATACATGCTATTGTATTCTTTTTTTTTTGCGAAACACAGTACAAACACAGACGCTCACATACACGTGCACACGCTCACCCCTATGAACGCACGCACGCACACCCTACCCCTATGAGCACCTCCGAAAGACTGAGCCGGCGGGTCGAGTCTTGAGATTGACGAAGTCACCACGGGCGCCTCGCTATCGACGGGAACGTCGCCTCCCACTGAAGAATATTCCGCCTAAATGAGAAACACCAGTGTCAAACCTGGGATTTGAACTCTGGTGGGCTGGGGGTACAACCACCCTCCTAACCATCCTACCACAGGCAGGTTCTCACATGCTATTGTATTCATGTTGTATGGCATTAGTAACGCTATCGTATTTATATTGCTCAAAAAGAAACTCTATCGTATTTATTTTCGCCCTATACCGACGGATCTCAAAGCACCGTTGGTGATATGGATTTCCACCTCGTTTGGGACCATGTTTACCAAAATTCGCGTCGCAACACACAGATGATGCAAATTCAACGCTGATCTAAAATCAACTATTTTTTTTGTTTGCAAATTTAAATACGGATAAGGCAGAAATTTCTAAGTGCAAATCCACAAAAATAATCTCGGGACTAAACTTAAGCACAAAATAAACTTATTCTAAAACTAATTTAAAAATAACCCTTTTTGATAGCGCCTGTACGGCCGGCGTTATGCGGAGTAGGGTAGCGCCGGCAGCGGCAGCGTTATACAAACGACAGCGTGGCGCGGTGGGGCCTCAGGGCGGAAAAGAGTAGCGCCGGGGATGGGGGCTCCATGGTCATGAGCATAACTCCGGCCACACCGGCGTTACACTATGACTTAGTAACCGAGGTTCTATGGATTTGGACCTCCTTTGTTGCTCACGCACGGGGAGGCTGGAAACACACCCGGTGAGGCACGCGCCCATGTAGCCCACGTCGACGGCAGGGTCGAGGCAGTCGCGGGCGTCGGCGAAGAAGAAGAGCAGCAGATCGTCATCTCCGGTGAAGAATGGCTTGCACCGGCGAAGCACGTCCATGTCAGCGCGACAGTCACTAAGAAGGTGGATGGGGACCCAGGCAGGGGCGTGACGAGATGGATGATGCACTGCTTGAGGCGTTTTATGGCCGGCGCGTCCAAGCTGAACGTCTGGCGGGTGAACCGCTCGCGGTCTTCTAAGACCATCGATGGCGCCGTCCGTCGGCGACACCGTGGTGAACCATCAGCCCGATAGCCACGCCGCCCTCAAACGCGTGGCCTACACCATGAGCACGAGGGTCGGAAGCTCACTCATGCCCACCTCCGGCATGGGCAGCTCCAGCACCCCAGGTCGTGATCCTCGTCGCCGGCTGGGCGTCTGATATCCGCGTCGGAGTGCGCGACAACGAACCTGACGTCGTCGGCGGTGGAGCAGGCGACGACGACATCCCCAATGTGGCGGTGTCCTTGAAGTGGACGAGCTTGCCGGCGAGCGGCGCTAAGCTTGCCAAGGTCGTGGCGAGGGAGGACCGGAGGGACTGAACAATGATGTCGAAGGACGGCATGTCTATGCCCTCGAAGAGCAGACGTGCTACAGTACTGGGGATGGCGACCCACAATACCTCCATCGCGGCGAGCTTGATCGGCTCCGGCGGCAGCGCGGCCGTCGCCGACACATTGACGTAGCTGGCGTCGATGATTCTCACAGGAGGCGACATGGGGGCAGTGCAAGAAGATGGCCAGATTCGGGAGTTGGGCGCTCGTTTGGATCTAGTGGTTGCTGAGGAGAATAAGGCCGGAGTTATGCTCATGACCATGGCGCCCCTATACCCGACGCTACTCTTTTCCGCCCTGAGACCCCACCGCGCCATGCTGGCATTTGTAACGCTGCCGCTGTCGGCGCTACCCTACTTTAGAAAACGCCGGCCGTACAGGCGCTTTTAAAAAGGGTTATTTTTTAAATTAGTTTCAGAATAGGTTTATTTTGTGCTTAAGTTTCGTCCCAAGGAGAAAATAAATCTAAACTTAGTGTAAAAATAATCAGTATACGGATTTGGTCATCATTCCTTCGTTTGCGCCACCACGCTTCGTTCCCCCTACGGTGCCCAGCGCCACCACCACCACGCTCCCGCGTTATCCTCTTCCAAATCCAAACCCCACGAGCTCCACTTCTAGGGTTTATCCCAATCGCCACCCCTACCAAAGCACGCGAGCCGTGCTCCCGCGGCTCCAATGGCGCTCGCGGGGCCCTCCCACCTCCTGTCCTCCTCCTCGTCCTGCCTCCGCCGCCTCAACCCGCTCCTCTTCTCCGCCCACCGCCGCCCGGCGTGGACCCCGTCACGCGCCGCCCGCAGGTTCTGTGCAGGTAACCGCTAGCTCCCTACTTGCTCGGTTCAGTTTGTTTAGTCTAGCTGGCGTGGAATTCGGTGAGATTGGGTTGTGCATTGATTGGGTTTTGTTCGCGTTGCAGCGGTTGCCTCCGAGAGGGATGTGTTCACCTCCCCTGAGGTCGCCAAGTCGTTTGACTTCACCAGCGAGGAGCGGATTTATAAGTGGTAATTTAGTCTCTGTGCTTCGTGAATGGTGATCCCTTTATTCTAGTTGTCATGTGGTCATTATAAGTATGATTTACAACGATTTGCCCGGCAATTTTGCAAATTTATCACAAGCTTGCAAATCCATTGACGCCCTGCACGAGCAATAACGTCGAGGGATGGCATTTTTAGTTGGTAGTATGGAAATATAGATTTAGTTGCTCACCTTGGAGCTGATAACTGATTTGCAGACATTGATAATCCTGGCCTCGTGGGTGCTGGCTTTGGACAAGATTGCTAAATCTTTATATCACCAAGTAGGAACTAACCACCGATCTTTGTACACTGGGTACTTACTGCTCCATGGATAGCTGCAGTTAGCAAGGGAAAGGTCAAAGGAGATGTGACGTTAACTTGTTATACTTATACTAAAGTGTCTGAAGACTAAGATGCAATATAGATCTTAGAACCACTTCTCTTTATGCTTAAATTTTGGGTTCGATGATATACTGTTATAAATTTTGAATCGTACACACGATAATGGCCATGATTCAACCACGAAGACTAAGTTGACTTACGTACTGGATAGAAAAGTATGTTTGAACTCCCATGGAATTAGCATTACAACCTAATTGAATGACGACCACTAGCTTAATCATCTAGTTATGTGATTCAAGTATCATATTGTTCAACAAACTGAGTTGAATAAACCTAATTGTATGTTCCTACTTACTTTTTTATCCCCCTCTTACTACAAATCATCTCTGGAACTACATTAAACTTTTCCTAAGAAGATCTACTTCATGCTTTATAGGTGGGAATCTCAAGGATTTTTTAAGCCTAACTTCGATCGTGGAGGAGATCCATTTGTTATTCCTATGCCTCCTGCAAATGTTACTGGATCATTGCATATGGGTCATGCTATGTTTGTTACCCTTGAGGTAGCATGATTCAATTTTCCATGACTATTGTGTTAACTATGTTGATAACTATATGCTGATATCATTCCTTCAAAAGTTATCTTTACATCCTACGGATCTTTTATAGTGCATTCACGCTGTTGATTGGTTGTATCATGATTTTATGTTTGAAAGGTGATTTGCATGTTACATGTATCGAAGGCACTTGCGACTTTGTCTCGGCAACCAGTGAAATGTGCCATGTATAGTAAATGAATGTCATGCGACAATTGTATTAAGCAGAGGTTATCAACGATGTAAAAGTTCTCTGCAAAATAATAACTTGAATGCTGTATCTTCGCGATATTAATATATACTCCTTATCGAAAAAAAACTTGAATGCTGTGAACTACTCCCTCCGTTCCAAAATACTTGACATAGATTTGTCTAAATAATAATGTATCTAGACATGTGTTAGTGTGTAGATACATCAATATTTAGACATAGCTTTATCAAGTATTATGGAACGGAGGGAGTAACATGTACTCCCTGTGTTCCTAAATATAAGATGTTTTAGGTACTTCACATGTTGACTAGATGCGGGCTAAAATGAGTGAACATACATGCTAAAGTGTGTCTAGATACATGTTGATACATGTGAATCTAGAAAAAGGCTAAAACATCTTATATTTAGGAACGGAGGGAGTAGCAGTTAAACTAGCCTATGTAAGTTAATCCAGTGCAGCCTAGATTCTTAGATAGTTTCCTCTCATGGGGCACTTAACATCGCGTTTCTAAGTTCTGAGACAATTAGTCCACATATACATCTCAAACATGGTAAAACTCAGTTTAGTTTCTTTCCATCATTTTGGGCTCTATTATTTTTCTGACTAAAAGTTTCTCATTTTCTTTAAGTAATTCAGGATATAATGATAAGGTATTTCCGTATGAAAGGGAGGCCTGCACTTTGGGTACCTGGGACAGACCATGCTGGGATTGCAACTCAGGTTTGTAGTCTTACTGCACACTTACTCCATATTCAATGTTGCGTTCCACACTTGGTGCAGTAATAGGCTAAATTTTCTTTTTAATTTTCATTTATAATCCAGTTAGTTGTGGAAAAGATGTTAGCTGCCAAAGGCGTGAAAAGAACAGATCTTACCCGGGAGGAGTTCACTGAAAGAGTTTGGGAGTGGAAAGAGAAGTCAGTCCTTTTCTGAATCCAGTCCAGTTTGTGTATACTGTTCTCTGATGTAGTCTTTTTTTTATTTTCTTGCTGATTTAAAGCAATCCTTCTTTTTGACGAAACTGAAGCAATCTGTGCTTAATTACCTGGATTTACTATAAACCACCCATACATTCCTATAACATACTACCCACATGATTTCCTCTTTCTGAATATAGTTAGTCAGCACCCTCACTCCATCCTGTACGTGTTTGGGCATGCATTTCACATGCATTATGCTTTATTTTCTTTGTGCTTCGCTGTCTTCTGGTATTGTTAATATGATGTTGGGTTTGTCTGTCATAATAATTAGAAATTAACTATCATGAACTTGTGATGAAAGAATATTCTGGTTAATTCATTCATTCCAGAAGTTTTACATTTATTAGAAGTTCTTTTTAAAATTTAGTTTTCATAGTGGAATGTTTGTTTTTTGTTCTGAATACTTTTCCCATTCAGGTATGGGAGTACTATCACTAATCAGATTAAGCGATTGGGTGCATCTTGTGACTGGACTCGTGAATGCTTCACTCTAGATGATCAATTAAGTCGTAAGTGTCAACTGTTGTTTTCAATCGCACTTGATGCCCTCTGCATTTGCAAGTACCTGCATTTTCTGGCATTATGTTGTGGAACCACTAGCTTGTGTCTGATTTTTAGGAATTTCTTATGTAGTTATGTTAGTTTTCTTCTTCTGCAGTTATCAGGTAACATGGTTTATATCTATTAATTTGGTTAGGTTAATAAACTTGTATTTGATCAGGATCACGGTAATGGTGTAGGCTATTTGACTCTTGTTTTGGCTCCTGACTGTGATTTCTGCTCAATTTTTATAAATGAGAGTGACAGCTATTTGATGTTCAATGTGCTGGATCTGAAGTGTTTTATGCCATTTATATACACTAGTGAACTTTGACCCATCCTTTTTGTTGTAAATCATCAGTAATATAGTGGTGATAGCGATGGTAGGTTGCCCGTTCGAGCTGAATATTAGAACTTGGTGTTTTTTTCCTTCTATTTTGCAGGTGCAGTTGTTGAAGCATTCGTTAGGCTTCATGAAAAAGGACTTATATATCAAGGTATTATAATTAAACATGGTTACAGCTCTATTACAAAAGGAAGTGAATGTGCATAATCTTGTGTAATGTGCTTGTTGAGTTCGGTATCCTGTTTTACTATTTCCAAATTTCTTGGTGTATCCTCTAAACTCCCTTTAGTGTTAGTAGATTTAGCAGTAGTGAACACAGATGATCTTGTATGAAGTAGGGGATGTCAATAACTTTGTCTTGTATGTGCTTTTCTATTTTTATTTTTATTATCGGTATAAGACTTACATCACTACTTTCAGAAATCTGTAGGGGCCACACTTGATAAGTTTTAGTGCTCAAGTGTATCTAGTATATTTGTTTTTGTTGGTTACTGCTGATTGGATAGTTAAGTAGTTAAATGCTGGAAGAACGCTGGCCTGGATGTGAAAACTCTTGATCTGTAGCCTGCTTTCTTCAGCAATCAGACATTCTGCAATGTTTTGAATCAGAATTGTAGGATATACTGGTAATGAAAAAAAAAATCATCAGGCCACAAGTGAGTGGCTCTACTTCTGGACAGGGATCCAAATAATTTGAAACATGCAGGTGGCAACTCATGGAGCAGGCACCATCCAACATAATAAAACATGCTATTAGTCTCTTTGATATTGGTAGTTGGTACTCTATCTGTGTTTTCTTTTAGCATATGCCAAATATGTACTTTTTTCCCTGTCATGCTTGGGTTATTTCATGGTTGAGGATGGCATCATGCTTGTGACACCATTCTTTTGATTTATTTTATCATTCTTGTATTTCTCTAAAATTTAGGGACTTAACTTAATGTAATTTAGGTAAATACTGATTGATTTATTGTATTTCCATTCACAGGATCATATTTGGTCAATTGGTCTCCTAACCTGCAGACTGCAGTATCTGACTTGGTATGTGAAGACATTACTTCTTTTTTAACAAGTACATACATACATCTATCTCTGCAACTAATAGTTAAAACCAAAAGAAAATTCGGTAACTCTCATATGAGAGCTGAAACTTCAATACTGCATGGATGATTATAATACATGGGCCAATTGAAGATTTGATTCTGAAATGCTTGATCTTATTAGGAAGTTGAATACTCTGAAGAACCTGGCTATTTATACTTTATGAAGTACCGTGTCGCTGGTGGATCGAGGTATCTCTTTTGACATTCTTAATCATGTGGTCGTCTAACATCTCATAATAATTCAGTGTGAATCTCATTAAGTAATCGATGATATCGTCATGCATATTGTTGACTGTATTTACAACTAAATGCATGCTCATGTTTACCAGCAGTTCTTTTTCTTGTCTCCCTCTTGTGATGTAAGTGTGAACATTTTCATGAGCACGAGTTTTCTGATGTGCATTATCTTTAACATTTTATATGAGGAATCCTATACCATGTTTGAAACTGTCTAATGCTGAACATGGCTTTACACTCATTAAAATTTGTGGGGGCAGGGATGATTTTATGACTATTGCGACAACACGACCTGAGACTCTATTTGGTGATGTTGCAATTGCAGTTAACCCAGAGGTATGTTCTGTCGCAGTTAACCCAGACTCTATTTCAATGCTCTATAGTAAATATAAGCACATAATAAAACAATTTATGTGGTTTTTGCAACCTATGTTACAACTACATTGAGCTATTTTATTTCTCAAAGAGATTAGGTTTGGTCAACAATCCCTTATTTTAATTTGTTAATTGGTAATGCAGGATGAGCGTTATGCAAAATACGTGGGAAGATTGGCTATTGTACCCTTGACATTTGGGAGGCATGTTCCTATCATTGCTGATCGGGTAAGAATAAAAGTTGTGTTTTCTATATTATTTTGTACATCTCTAGCAATTTTAGAAAATACATTGTGAGTTTAATAAAATAAAGTAATGCAAAACACCGTATTCACTAGTCGCAGGTGTTTTCTCGCCATCTTTATCGTGTTATCACGCCACTTGTACTTGCAAATTTTACGCTATCTCAGGGTGTGTTCGGAAGTCCTGTGGCTCCTGCTTCCTGAAAATCCACTCTGGATTAGTGCCGAGCTAGATCCGAGAATCTAGCCCAATTTCCTGTACAACATCGAAGCACCATTTCGGGAATTCGCAGATATGGCACCGCCAAGTGAACAACGCTTCATTATTTTGAGAATTTTTTAATCGTTTGGCACACTTTACTTTGAAATTTGATCACCCCCCCCCCCCCCCCCCCCCCCAAAATATTATCTCCCTTGCTCTATTCCTCTCGTCCGATCCCCAATCCACCAACCCGCCCGCCACACACACAAAAAAAACTAGCCACCGGGGTACCATCGCGTGACCCCGCCACCGCCGGGTTCCTCTTCTCCAGACGGCCACCCTGATGCCGCAAAGATCCTGTACTTTGGCCGCCTTCCCACCTATCCTCCTTGCCGGCACCCCGACCCTTCCTCGTGCCTCTCCTCCCCACCGTCTGCATCCTCTGGTCCGGCCGGCGCCTCGGGACTCTCCTCCGGCCACACCACCCTGACCTCCTCCGTTCCCGTCCTCCTGAAGCAGCTCCGAGCGTCGCCTCCCCGACCTCCGAATCAAGCAGCAGCACCGGCCTGTGCCTCAAAGTCGCGAAACAAAAAACAATTCTCAGCCTCACTACCGAACGGGCCAGCCCAGCTAAGCCAAAAGCCCACCCGAGTGGTCCCTCTTATCCCCTACAGGCTGGCCCAACCAGCAAGAACCAGGCTGGAACGCCCCCATCCCAGCAGGCTGGCCCAGACAGAATGGGCTGCCAGCCCAGCCAAACGATGGAGCACTGCCGAACATTTGCTGCTCCAGCGGTGAAGCGGGAATCGCCCTAGGAAGCTGGATTGAATGAGTTTCGGAAGCCAGGGGACTTCCGAGCACGCCCTTGGTTGAAGTCAGGAAAGCTGTTATTCATGTTGTTACCCACCTCGATGTTGTGACTGTTCTGGCTAAGTTTTGACTTATGCAAATTTTTGCATCCCAAGCTGTCCTTTTGCTTGACTTGCCGTACCTACATGAGACATGCATTCTTTTGTGTTAGTCCTTTACACTTACATGTGCAAGTCCAAAATATTCTTTCTATGAACACATACAGTTTCTCCCTAATAACTAAAAAATATCACTTTATTTTAGTAATTGGGTCAACTTCAATCCAGATGCAGTTGGAGGAGTGCTAAAGGGGAGACGAATATTGTTTCTTAGTTAGACTATGCATGACTCCTGTTAATAGTAACTATTGTTTCTATGATTTACAGTATGTTGATCCAGAATTTGGAACAGGGGTGCTGAAAATTAGCCCTGGACATGATCAGAATGATTATCATATTGCTCGAAAGCTTGGGCTACCAATTCTTAATGTTATGAACAAAGATGGCACACTAAATGATGTTGCTGGATTATACAGGTATTATTTTTGTAAGACGGTGCATATGAAGTAAAACCTTTATTCTTCTATTTTGTGTTGGATTTACTTATGACTTGCAATTTCAGCTGCTTACAAACCCGTATATGTTTCTCTTTGAAAGGGGATTTTGAATTTGCTTTCGAGTTATGAAACTATAGGACTTGAGCTGTTTAACACAGCTTGCTGATTTTGAAAATTTAAGACAAAAGGTTGTGAACCCAATTTGTGGCATTGAGTTAGTAGAACTAATGTAAGCAGTTGTTCGACTGCTGCTGCATATGACAAAGCAGTAGGTAACAGAGTTGCAGGTTGCAGGGCCTTCCGAGCGCAACATGTTGATCTTAACTTATTTTCCTCTTTTTTCAGTGGTATGGATCGTTTTGAGGCACGAGAGAAGCTGTGGTCCGACCTTGTTGAGACTAACTTGGCAGTGAAGAAGGAACCCTATACACTTAGAGTACCCAGATCTCAACGGGGCGGTGAAGTATGAACCTTTTCTTATTCTTGCTCATGTTTAAGGCCTGCTGATGTTTTCCCGAGTATTTGACGACCCTATTTTGTGTGATCCTAGGTGATTGAGCCTTTGATTAGTAAGCAGTGGTTTGTCACAATGGAGCCAATGGCTGAAAGGGCCCTCCAGGCTGTTGAAAACGGACAACTAACTATTCTTCCAGAGAGATTTGAAAAGGTAATGCATGGATCTTTCACTCTGATTCTCTTGAAAGGTTATCTGCTGCTCAGCAGTAAGCACACAAAAGCACGGCAACAGATTTTTACAGAACCATTGAGGCTGAAAGTCTCTTGGAGCTCAGTAAAATAATGTATATATGCCAAAGGAAGTGTTCATAGATCTACATTTTTTTATCTTATTAATTATTACTCTCCTTTAGAAATGAATTTTGCAATTGACTTGGCCACTATTTTATTCCTGCTCATTCTTTTGCGTGCTGCTGCAGATATATAATAATTGGTTAACAAATATAAAAGATTGGTGTATAAGTAGACAATTGTGGTGGGGCCATCGGATACCAGTCTGGTACATCGTTGGAAAAAAATGTGAGGAAGATTATATTGTTGCCAGAAATGCAGAGGAAGCACTTGCAAAAGCTCAGGAAAAATATGGAAAATCAGTCGAAATATATCAGGATCCTGATGTTCTTGATACTTGGTTCTCAAGGTTTGTATTTCCTCTCTGTGGTATCAGTTGTTTTTCCCCAATATGAATTTCTTGATTGCTTGAATTTTATCATTTGATTGCACTAATTGCTTTTCCCTCAATATGAATGTCTTGACCGCTTGAATTTCATCATTTGATTTGCACACCAACATTTGGTTAGCACATTCTATCTAATTCAGAACATATCACCTGATGGAACCACATGTTCCTTATTTTGAAATTGAGCACTAGTTCTGCAGTATTTTTTTTAATGAAGACTGAGGAGGTCCCGATATTTCACATTTTGTATTAGTAGGAAAATATTGTCTTTCTTGGAAGTTTCCCGAAGTTCTGGGTTTTCTCGTTGCAACATCAAGATGTGACTCTAAAATATTTCGAACCACTTTCGTTGTGTTTGTTTCTCAAGAATCACCAATTTCGTCCTGACATTCTCAGCAATATTTGTCACTTCCATGCTTTTGAATGGTTTTCTAGGTCTCTTGTTGTAGTGCCTGCCATGTGCAACTACAATAAGCAGGTTAAAAGTTAATGTCCTTGTGTGTGGTGGTGCTCAGGTCTCTAGACTCCAATAAACCTCAGAATTTAGGCAATATCCTTGAATGGACTTGTTAGTTGTACCATAGCTTAGTATTCTTTCTGAACTCCTATATTAAGTTGTCTTTCTTTCTTTTCTCTAAACTAAGTGCCATGTAATTCCTACATTACATTCCTTTTCTTCCTATATTACGTTCTCTTTCTATCTTTGGATCCTATATTATATATTGTTTTTTCTTTCTTCCTTCTATATCTGCTTGAGCCCTATTTCCAAGTATTGAAAGTGGCAGAACTCATCAGTATAAATATTATAAGCAGATCAGTTACAAGTAAACAATGTATGTAGTTTCTGTTTTGACTTGTTGGAGTTGTGCAGTGCTTTATGGCCTTTCAGCACACTTGGTTGGCCGGATATGTCCAAGGAGGATTTTAAGCATTTTTATCCTGCAACAGTTCTTGAGACCGGGTATGTTAGCTTCAACAATACTTTTTTCTCCCCTTCTTTGATTAAGTTGATTTGTGTGTTGTGCTTATCTATGTGTTGATATTCTGCTATTCCATCTACTATGTCTGATACTATAGCTAATTTAGTTTTTAACAGCCATGACATTTTGTTCTTCTGGGTTGCGCGGATGGTCATGATGGGAATTGAGTTTACAGGAACTGTTCCATTCTCTTATGTCTATCTACATGGTCTTATCCGGGACTCCGAGGTGAGAGAGATGGGCACCATGAGTACTTGATTATATTTTGTACTTTTGAGGGGCAAACAGTCGGACTTAGGAGCCAATTGAAGAATTTGACGCATGGTGTGGCCAATTATCTGCTTGACATATGTCATAAAATCCTGTCTGTCTGAGTTGTTTAGGTTGCTAGATTAGCTCTCAGCTTCACAGACTAATCATGAAGTTACTTCAGGGACGAAAAATGTCGAAGTCACTGGGGAATGTCATCGACCCCCTAGATACCATGAAAGAGTATGGGACAGATGCATTGAGATTTACACTTTGCATGGGCACTGCTGGCCAGGTTTGCATTTCCATCGTCTTCTGCATTTTACATACATCAAGCTTGTTCACTTCTCCGTTGTTAACATGCATTCACTTCAGGACATTAATCTCTCTACAGAAAGGTTGACGTCAAATAAGGCTTTTACCAACAAACTCTGGAATGCAGGCAAATTTTTGTTGCAGAATTTGCCTGATAGAAGTGATGGCACTGCATGGGATCTCTTATTAGCAAACAAGGTATGTCACTGTGAGTTTCAAATTGCACAGGATGCATCGACTAAATTTCACTCTCCTTTATGTAGCTGTTGCTAATACTTTGCATGTCTTCTTCAGTTTGACACAGAAGCATCGCTTCAGCAACTACCATTGCCAGAATGCTGGGTGGTGAGTCCAGTATATTTTGAATTATTGTTCTTTCGTGACGTCTGTTAATGAAGAGAATAAACTACAATCCAGGTTACAGGACTACACGAACTTATCGATAAAGTCAGCATAAGCTATGACAAGTTTTACTTTGGAGATGCAGCTAGAGAAATATATGATTTCTTTTGGGGCCATTTTGCTGATTGGTAAGATTAAGTACAACCGAATAATGGAAAGTCGAACTTGTTTGCACAGGATTATCTAATATATACCAATATGTTGCTTGGCTCTATACTCCTATCTGCACTCTCCCCTTGCCCGTTATGGTGCATTCTTTCCTGCAGATTTGTATATTTTCACAAATTTGTTATAATAGGTATATTGAATCTAGTAAGACTTGTCTCTACCACTCTGGTGACGATTCAGCTTCTACTACGACACAGAGCGTTCTTTTGTATGTGTTTGAAAACATACTAAAGCTTCTGCATCCATTTATGCCTTTTGTCACTGAAGAATTATGGCAGGTACTGAAACCTTGACTCTCCATCAGTATTATACAGCATTTTAAACTCCCACTTTCACAGTTCATCATTAGCACATAATCATTTTCAGGCATTGCCGTACAGAAAGCATGCACTTATAGTTGCTCCCTGGCCTAGCACTGACCTTCCAAAGAATTCGTTGTCGATCAAAAGATTTCAGAATTTGCAATCATTGGTAAATTTCCGCTTAGCTGTATGTGCTTATTTTGAATGTTATAGCCTGCTGACGACCATTTTGTTTGATTACCCCTATAATAACAGATCAGAGGAATCAGAAATGTCCGGGCAGAGTATTCTGTGGAGCCAGCTAAGCGGATATCAGCTTCTGTTGTTGCCTCTGCAGATGTCCTGGAATACATATCGGTAAGTGTCTTGAACAGCAAGTCCATTCTGTTAGTGACATTTCATATATTATGAGCCTTTTGACCCAGCACATGTTGCGTCAGAAAGAAAATTGGTGGTTCTTTGTCTCTTTGGTGTAATTCAGTACTCAAATTATTGAAATCAAAGTTGCCAAAGAATATTACATACACATAGTATTTAGCTGGGAAAGCTTCACTGTTAGAACTTATGAGGCACCAAATAAAGTAGAGTTACCTACGTGTGGATGATAGGTGGTAGCTGTAACTTTAATGCATACAGTCTGCTTTCTCCCCCCCCCCCCCCCCCCCCCCCCCCCCCCCCCCCCCCCCCCCCCCACCCACATCATCTGACTTGTAGCTTATAACTCAGAAAGAGAAGCAGGTTCTTGCTTTGCTGTCGAAGCTTGACGCACAGAACGTGCATTTTACTGAATCCCTACCGAGTGAGTACCTTGTAAACTTGTCCAGATGTTATATTTGTTAATGCAGTTAGCCAATAAGCAAATCTATTCCACACTCTCCAGGTGATGCAAACCAGTCCATCCACATCGTTGCTGATGAGGGTCTCGAGGCATATCTACCTTTAGCTGACATGGTTGATGTGTCGGAGGAAGTTAAGCGGCTCTCCAAGCGCCTCTCTAAGATGCAAACAGAATATGACGCTCTGTTGGCCCGCCTGAGTTCCCCGAGTGTATGGCAACTATTTCTTCTCCTTTCTGCGAGCTAGTTTTCCATATTCAAGTTCCTGTATCATGTTGGTCATGCATCTCATTCGTGGTGCAGTTTGTAGAGAAGGCCCCTGAAGATATTGTTCGTGGAGTTCGTGAAAAAGCATCCGAGGCAGAGGAGAGGATCTCCCTGACAAAGACTCGGCTTTCTTTCCTGCAGTCAACTGTTTCCGCGTAGAAGTATTATTCACCATCGATGATGGGATCTGCCATTGGAAAGCCAATTTTGATTTATACTAGCTTGCCGCCACAGATGTTTGAACGCTTCTCCGTGAAGCTAACTTTCCACTGAAATGGTCACCCCGGGGTAGCAGAGTGGACCAGAGCTGTAGATGAAACAATGGCTCTAGCTATGAAACAAGGCATGCTACAAGCCTTACAAAATTCATTCTGATGTATATGAAACAATGACTTTATAGGTTTACATATTTTGCGTCCTCTATTTTACATGTAAACCTAGGGGGAAAATGAGCATGTGGCATGTGGGAATTAGAGTTCTTGTATATATACAAACCTCTATAACCTCAGCCCTACATGTCATGTGTCCTAGCGGGGAAGTCATAGGTACCGGGTATGGATAGTGGTGGCCCAAAATCATCCCCGTTTACCCGGTGGGGAGGGTTTCGTCTTTGATAAGATCCCACGGGGATCAAACTCTAACCAAAACCATACCCTAATAGGTGAATTAACCACCGGGGAACGGGGAGTGGGCTCCGTTGCCACATTTAATCCAGTGTATTGTGTGTCTGGCGTCGTGGCGGCACTTGTGAGGTCGAGTTCGTTTAGTCAATGGTTTCACGTTTTTTCCGTGTTCATCATCTTCTTTCCCAACAATACAACAGCGAAGCAGTGGTACCTTGGAAAGGCTGGCTACTTGGCCACGGTGTGTAGCTACTCACCTATTAGGATGAGCGGCTCAATCGACATCTCAAGTTGGCCAAGTTTGGCCTTTTGCAGTTTCTTCACCGGGTTCTTGGAGAGAAATCAAGATACATGACACATATATGATTTTTTTTACATAATTAGGTACAGCATAAACCATAAACTCTAGTACCCACTTTCAGTTTTGTTCTCATCATTTTGCTATATCTAGCGCAAAGTGAACACTTGCGAAACCTGGTGCAAAGCGACACACAAGTACGTGATCTACCCAGTCCAAAGTAAAATTTACTCAATATTATCCGTCAAAACCAACTCCAGTTCTAGTGGGAACGTCAGGTTGCAGATACCATGGACCCGCAAGTGCACTTGTTGCTGATCGTGCAATGGAGTATATCGGTTTCTTTTTCCAAGCAAAACCATATCACTCCCATCGAGTCTTTAGACGCAACAGAAGGAAATGTTATCATCTAGCCATTGCATTTCCTGCCAGCCACGTCAAATTTCACGTAGACTCACATAAAGTCTACATAAACCCTGTTGATGTTCTACATGATTCACGCCATTGATCATAAACCACATCACACAAGCTCAATCATCACAGTAGTCTCATTTGCCAATTCTTTGACCTATTGACACGATGCCTCATAGTCAATGTCGGGAGCTGCATTCTTGGCATGTTCCTTGTAACATGCTCATTCCAAGAATCTTCCAAAATCGAAGGCAGGCTACAGGTGTCGATCCCTCTACGGCTTTGACAAGCATTTCATCTCTCTGCCTCAAGTTTGGTGTGCATCTCTTGGATCGTTCACTCTGCTGGTATCTGCAGGAGTTCACGTATGCCTTCACATACCTGCATTTAAACGATAGGATAGGGTAATATATGAATATAAGCAGATAATTATATAGGCAATACATCATGTACTACAAGTTCATTGTACGTACCATCTTGATCTGCGCTTTTATGCCCGCGATGAGGTGTGTGTACTCATCTATTTGTCTGCAAACATGCAAAAGTTCACAGCATCAACATGTGAATGTATGTTAACTACAGAGTGTCAGGAGCACTTAATCAGAAAAGGAGCATGTTTGACCATTAAAAAGGAAATTACAGCAGCATTCATGAATGTTCTCCAAGGGTCCAAAGTCAATTCATGTAATACAATCAACTACAAAGCAAGCATGTCGCCGTACCAGACGAAACAGAGTAACGGACTGAGTTGACATATACACATGTATGTCTATAGCAATAGGCATATATCAGTTCAAAAGTTGAGTACATATGTCATGTCACTTCCATGCACATACAAACACAAGAACAAAAGATCAGTAGCACAACAGAATCAGCTTTGACTCTTTACATTCTCCATATTAGCTTATATCAAATAAGTGAGTTCTATTCAGCATTTGATGCCTGAGTTTGCATCAAACTCCAACCAGAAAATGGATACATTGAATAGGCGAATACAAAAATTATATAGAAATCAGAGAGCCCACAAGGCTCAAGAATGCCCTCCATGCTCACAAGAAAAATTCGATCACTTTAGCCAAACTAAAGTTATCTTCCAAGTGTAGTAAGTTAATAACATGGAAAAAATAAGTACATACTACAATGTTGAACAGGGCATAAAGCACCAGAACTTCCCTGAATCATCAACATCTCTTTAGCACAAGTCATCTTCTCAAAAAATAGCATGACTTAAAAAAATCGCTGCATGGTGAAGCATGATCTAGAATTCAAATCTTCAAAATGAGTTACCTGGCCAACCTTGCTTCTCGTACAGAAATAAACTGCAAAGCTTCTTGCCATGTAAATTCCACATGAAACCCTAGACCAACATCCACAAAAATGTGTTTCGTGTCTGGCCTGCAGGAATGATCGCATAATAACAGCAGCAGTTAAATCTTAACAGCTAAAAAATCTGAATGGATTGACTTGCGAAGCCTAGGTTCCAAACAGGTAATTCTTGTTAGTGCTGTTCAATAATATTCTACAGCTATTATAACCTTTTAATGTTAAGCTAGCAGCTTATTAAGAAGGGTAGTTAAGGATGGAGTCGAAATGATGAAGGTAGTTTCATGTTTCATGAGAACATATCAAAGCAAGTTTCATGTTTGCTCGTTAAACTGTCTCCATATGCAAACACCTTTCTTTTAACAAGGGCAGTAAATCCTATTTGTTTTATATGATAGAAACAAATAAAAAGGTATAGAAACACCTCTCGTGTCTACCCTCCAACTGCAAAGATAAGGAACAAGTATACTTTCAACAGAAACGAACACCCACATTATCGGACGGAACAATTTAGTATCTCTGGCCCTACCAGTACAAACCACCTACCCTCAATAATATAATTTTGACTTGATGGTCAATGACTCATGTTAGATAAACGAAAGAGCAATTCCTTTTCTAGAGATTACAGAGAAAACAAGACACAGTTTTCTTAGTATAAGAATTCTGTCCAACTGACAAATCAAAGCAAACCCACTAGCTATGTAAAGGGCACGGTAGAGTGAAGGGATGTTTACACTTCTGCCTGCATGTACACCTCAGAGCCAATATTGACCATGGATCGCATGCTGGTTACGCCGTTCTTTTCCAAATTTTCGATGTTCCGCTTCAAATCCAAGCTGCCGCCATCAAACAGAAATTTCAACCATCAGAGGAATGAGCAATACCGCCAGAAATTTGAACATTTGGAAGCAAGAGACCGAAATGTTTCAGTACAGTTGCAGCGTGAGGGAAGACGAGGAGAGAAGCGAGCAGCTTACAAGGTCTTCTGCTGCTGAAATAGGTTATCGCGCTGGGCTATGGCGTTCACAAGATCAGGTTTGAGCCGTCGGTCAACGAAATCCTCGAACTTCTTCACCTTCTCCTGCTGGAGCCGCGCCTGTACTGCAGCCATAGACATGCTCCCTCTCAGTTTCCTTTGGGATCGAGAACAGTGAGATATTGTCTTGCCGTAATAGTTCCGTGGTTGCTGCATTCAGTGCAATGAAATTCAAAATTAACATGTGGATATTGTTATCTGTCAATGTAATAGAATCTTAAAACTTATAAGCTGTGTAATGTGTCTGTAAACATGTTACATAATCAGCAACTCTTACTCAGGCCAATTGTCTACTTATTCAGAATTATATAGCACAACTTAACTAGTCGATATAAATATACTTCACAATAAACATCAAATCATCGACAAATTGATGATACGGAGAGAGAAAGAGAGAGAGGCTTGGTCGCCGTCGCCGGTCGGTGTCCTTGGTCGTCGGACGGTAGAGCAAGGGGACGCGGGAACGAACGAGAGCAGTGACCCTGGGGTGTGTTTGGTCCTGGTCTGGCATGGGCGTATGGCGAGCCCGGCAAAGCAACTTATGCATTGAGCTTCCTTTTTTGTGGGACACATTACTTTGGTAACTTGATGATTTGCACTTTTGAATTACTTTCTTTTCTTTTGGTTGAGGATTTAGGGAAAAACTACAAGACAACACTACCCCTGGCTACACACCCGACTCAAATCAAATCGACTGTCCCATTTTCCCGTGTTCAAAACGGGGAGACGGAAGAATCCTAGCTCGCTGCTCGCGTAGCTGCCGCCGGCGCCGCTGCACTTTGGCCGACACCGCCACACCTTCATCCAAAATCCGTCATATGCATCCAAATCGAAAACAGCAGACACTTAGAGAAGAACGGAGGAGCGACGAATGAAGATAGATAATCCGCAAAACAAAAAAACCAAGAGAAAGGAGTGGCGACCAGCCAGCTCGTCGCCGACGGCCGGAGCCCCTAAATCCTAACCCTAGCTCTAAGCACGGGGCGGGGGAAGGGGGGATGGGAGGATGGCAGGGAGCAGGAGAGCCATGGAGGACGCCTTCCAGGAAAGAGGAGCACGGTGGGGTGGTTACCTGCGCCGCCGCCGCGGGGTTCCTTCGTCTTGCGGGCGTGGTCGCCTCTACTCCCCTCCCGAGCTCTGTCCGGCTCGCTCGCGTCTGGACGAAGCGGTATGCGGGTAAGAGAAAATGAAAAAAAAAAAACACCACATTCCACAAGGCGACAATGAACAACCACCTTAGGGCCCAGTTCTTTTGAGCTTCGGCTTGTGCATAAGCCATCCTGACAAGAGCTGTGCAGAGAAGCCGCTGTGGATTTAAGCTAACCAGAAACTGCAGTCCAATTCTTTTGGGCTTCCGCTGTCCTAGCTTATTGTCTGAGTTGTATGATAAAAAGTCTGTAACGCCCTTGTAATAGATGTATGTTCTAACTTAACAGATTTTGAGCTCTTTTATGCTGTTTTTCACATGTATGATCACACTATAATATTTCTAACGTCATATTAATAGGTAGATATGAAAATAAAATAGGATTCATTGGTAGTTGATTACAACTCAAATAGTGTCTAAGGAAACACACTCCTAGCAATATCATCACGGATCCCTTTCATGTAAGTACCATCATCTTCGGGTGGAGCACTAGGATATGAAGCACTCTCCTCTTGAATATATCCCACCACTCATCACTAGCATCAATGGTCTTGGTGATAGGATCTCTTCCAAGACCTGATGCATTTTGATTGAGTGTCTTCCATGTGCTGTACTCTTTTTTTAGTGTCTCCCACCGATTCTTGAATTGCTTGCGGTTATATTTTCTCTTAGTGCGGTCATTGAAACTCTATCAAATTGTCATACCCATTTTTGTTCAGATGACCTTCATGACGGTTTCTTTTTAGGACTTCCTCAATACACACATCCAAAAAAACTTCAGCTGCAAATTGATCCCACACAGCCTTCTCACAATTCCCAGTTTTTGCAGATTTGCCTTTCTCCATCTAGTGATTATGTGTATGACAATATTGTTCAATAAGTAGCAATTCTATACAATATAAGGTGCTGGAATATATGGCAAGGCAGTACAAATATACAGCAAGGCAAATAGGCAATACGGCAAGGCAACCGTGGCAAATATAAATTACCAACATATACGGCAAGGAATTCTATACAAAATAAGGTGCTGGAATTAACCGTGCCATTATATGCCATTAACAAGAATTCATCTCAGAATTCACATTAACAAGAGCATATTATATGACATTTGCTAGTTGGGGAGGGAGAAGCACGTTGAGGTGGGGGGCGGGAGCAGAACAATACCTTCAGCACGTTGAGTTAGGGGGCGGGAGCAGGAGCAGGTTGAGGTCGCCGGCGACGGGAGACGCAGGTCGGCCGGCGGACAGCACGCTGCGACACTCTGGATCGAATCCAGCAGGGCCGGGGTGAGGCACTTCGGGCGGCTGGGCAGCGTCGAGGTGGTGGAAGGCGGAGGTCGGAGTGGTCACAGGCAGCGACTGCGGCGGCGGGCGGCGGCGGCGGGAGCTAGAGGAACCCTAGTTGCTCGACTCGCTCGGGGCCTTTCTGTCGCTCGGGAGAGAAGAAAAGTAGAGAGGAAAAGAAAAATAATAGAATATGGCCGGTTCTAGCTAGCTCGTGGACGCGGTGGCAGTTCTCTGTAAAATTGATGTCCAACAGGGGCAGTGCGAAAAAACGATTCGGTTTAACTGAGGGAAGCCGCGGGCGGTTGCGGGAAGGCTTCGGATCCCCTGGAGTTGGAACTCAACTCCACGGCGTGGAGTTCGGCAAATCACAGCCCTTCTATTAGGCAAGCGCTGAGCGTCCCCCGGGGGATCGTTGCGTCCGATCCCCCGGGTCGAGAGCCGTCCGATCTATCGCCCCGCGCCGTCCGATCTGTCCGCCCGTTCCCCTCAAATACAGTTCGTTGCTCCCATGCAGCAAAAAATTGACTCGCTCGCAACAACGGTCACCCGGGCAGGTTCCCGTGACTTGCGGGAGGCGACTCCCGTGGCGAAAAAGGCGGCGGGCCGACGCGGCGGCGCGGCGAGCAGCTCGACGTTGCTCCCAGTTGCTCCAATGATGAATCACCTCCGCCAGCCCATCCTCTATCCACCCCCAAGCAATCCGCATCACATGAATCCCCCATCTATTGTGGATTCGAGCAACATCTCGAACCCTGCTCCACGGCGCAGATCTGCGACAGGCGGCGCCGAATCCACGTTCATGCAAGGATTTCTGCGAGATCTACTGAATCCCACAGTGTTTTTCGACCAGGATCCGGAGGTTGAGCTCCCTGCTTCGTCGGTAATTTGCTACCATCGTCGTTCCCTTCCTGTTCTTCAATTTATTTATGTCAAAATGCTGCCGTGTTTGCTTCTGCAATTAGTTCGTAGCAATTATGGTTGAAAGTTGGTTGGATGTAGCAAATAAGAATCATTGAGTTTAGTAGAGCAGATTTGTGTGCAAAAATTCAGAAAATTGCTGCCTCACAACTTCAGTATAGCTGAGTTTTGAGCCTACTGCTGCTTGATGATACATTGTGTTGTGAATGTAGTTCATATTAATTTTGGTATGTAGCAAAATATTAGTACTGTTGATGGAGCAAAAATCTATGTGGCTAAAAAATAATGTTCATCCAAATATGTTCCTTCAATTTGTACATACAAAATTGTTTTGCTGCACATATATATGATGTTGATTCAGAAAAATTGATTCACTAAAATATCAGCAAACAATTTTTTGAGCAGGGATTTGTTGCTGATAGCATCCTGGGAGGTTTTGACCTAAACCAACCTGCTGGTGCAGAAAGTGTTGAAGGGGATTTGCACAATGATAATGTTCCTAATGGATTTGCTGACGGACCGCAGAGCGCAACAAGTGGTAATGTATCATTTGCTGCTGAAGAAACAGGTGAAGAAGTTTGCTCCCAACCAATTGTTCCTTTTGTTGGCATGACCTTCGATAGCATAGAAGAAGCGCAGCAAGTGTACAATGAATATGCATGGAAGCTTGGTTTCGGCACACACATCGGGAACACCAAGTACAGCACAGCAAGAAATGCACCCAAAGATACAGTTCTGAGCAGATTGTTTGAGTGTGTGCACACAGGAAAACCAGTTGCTGAGAAGCCTATAGCTGGAAGCAAAAATTCTGTACATGCAACAAGACAAGATGTTCCAATTGACATGAGCGCCTATAGTGCACAAAAGTCTCGCAGCAAAAAAGCTTGTGTACATAAGGATGCCCCTGACGCAAAACAGCGCAACAAGTTGCTGCGTTATGGTTGCAAAGCAAAAATGCTTGTAGGAAAGCGAGACAATGTTTGGACTGTCACTGTTTTCACCGAGGAGCACACACATCCAATGGTTGCGCAAGTAGGACGAAAACGCTACTACCGCTCACATAGGAAAGTGCCAGAGGAGGATTACCAGTTTCTGCAGACTTTACATAACCAGAACATAAGCACTGCACAGATTATGGGTTGCCTCGGGAGTGTGCATGGTGGTGACCCAAGATGCTTAGCTTATGTGAAGAGGGATGTTTCCAACATTAGAACAATGCTGCGGAATGATGTCACACTGCGAGACATGAGCATGACAATTGAATATTTTGAGCGGAGGCAAGCAGAGAACCCGAACTTCTTTTATGCTACGCAGGTTGATGCCAACAATGCTGTCAGAGCACTATTCTGGGTTGATGGCAGGACGAGAGCATTGTATCCGAAGTACAAAGATTGTGTTTTCTTTGACACAACTTTTTGCACTAATCGGTACAACATGCCTTTTGCTCCTATAGTTGGGATAAATAACCACACACACACTATTGTCTTGGGGTGTGCTTTGCTGCCAGATGAGAAGGTGGAAACATTCAAGTGGGTTTTTGAAAAATGGATGCTCGCAATGGGTGGGCAGCACCCAGACAACATCATGACTGATCAATGCAGCAAAATTGCTGCAGCGATTTCCGAAGTGTTCAAAAACTCAATACATCGCTGTTGCTTCTTCCATGTGTTGCGGCTGGCAAAAACGAAACTCGGCCCGCTATTGAGAGAAGGTAATCCGTTTGCCGATGCATTCTTCGCATGCATCTATGGAACTGATACTGTGCAGCAATTTGAGATATGTTGGGAGCAAATGATACAAAAATTTGCACTATCAGAGAACAAACATCTTAAAAATATGTGGAATTCTAAGCATACATGGGCTCCAGTGTATTTCAGAAATAGATTCTTCCCATTTACAAGCACAACAGGAAGATCAGAAGGGCTCAACTCCTATTTTAAGACACTGATCAGGCCAAGTGACTCGGTGTGGAACTTTGTGCAGCAATACGAGTTGTGCCAGTCACTTATGCTTGATCGTGAGGACAACTCAGGTTTCACAATGGAGACTACAACAGCATCGCTATGGGGGAGGTAAGCTACAGATCTATGCAGCATTTTTGTTACTGTATTTCCTTTTCCTATTCATGCTTGGTAACAGTTAACATATAATGATAAGTAATGTAGCATATTTTATGAATAATTGCAGCTACGCAATCGAGATACAAGCTCTGGCATTCTATACCAGGGAGGTATTCGACAGGTTTCAGAAAATTATTGCTGCGTCAACAAAGTTTTATCCGCTGCGAGTTGAGGAAGACAGTTGCTGTTATGATCTTGTTCCAAACCCTGGAATTGATTTGAAAACATATCGGGTTCGGGTGGTGGTTGAGGATGGGCTGTATTCATGCGGATGCAACACATTTGAAATGTGTGGCCTCATATGCCCACATATCGTTCGGGTCATGGTACAAATGAATGTGCAAGAGATCCCAGAGAGATACATGCTCCGTCGCTGGTCTGCAGCAGCAACAACAACTTCTCCTGAACCTGGAACAAATAACATCAGGTTTTGTGTCCCTCAGACTAACACATTGAAGTACAATTCATTGTGCAGGAAGATGAATGATCTAGCTTCAGATGCATGCTTTGCTGAGGATACATATGAAGTTGTTTCTGGCATGGTTGCGGAGGCAGCAAAACGTGTTGCTGCGATGAGGAGGGCACATTTTGAAGCAGCACACCAAGTGCACCAAAACAACGAAAACAACAATGATGTAGCAACTGAAGCTGAGGGACAGAGTACACAAACAGAAAAAGGTGGTGATGACAAGCCTGCTGAAAACCAGAATGTTGCTCCTGATAGTAGCAAGCTGAAAAACCCTGTAAGGGTAAAACCTGCAGGTCGTCCAAAGCTGAAGGAGCAAAGGAGGAAGCCATTAATTGAGCTTCGTGCGGATGCAAATGCAAAGAGAAGGAAGAAAGCTAATGAAGCAAAAACAGACAAGAAGGTGCCGAAGCAACCTAGGAAGAAGAGGGTCAAGAAATGCCCGTTCTGCAACGAGGAAGGTCACGTGGTCCAAGACTGCGTATACATGAAGGCAAAGATGGCAAGGGATGCCGAATTGGCTGCTGGAGCAGATTTGACGCTTTAGACATTACACCCAAGTTGCTGCATATGATATTGTGTAACACAAAAATTTAAAATCTGTGCTGATAGAAGGAATCACATAATATTTGTAATACTTTTGCTGCTTGAACACTTGTATACAAAAAAGGAAACAGTTGAATATATATATGCTGCTTTGTGATGTTCCTGTAGCAAACAAGTCTTTCAGCAAGCTAATATAGGTGATGTTGCAAAAAGTTTATTATGTTTCAGCAAAAAAGTTTGTTCTCTGCAGCAAAAACAGTATGAAGGTGGTTGTATGTCAGTAAAATCTATTCTGGAGCAATATGTATTCTGTATTGAAGCAAACATATTACTCTTTTTCAGCAACTTATTTAACCAAATGAAGCAAAAATAAGGTACCATATAAACAGAAGTAAGATCATCTTTCATTGAGCTTCACTCCATTAGAAAAGGTCACAAATATTCATCTAGATAGAAAACCTAAAATACTGTAGCACCACATATTAAAACCCTGCTCCATAACATGTTCAGCTCTCATCCAGGATTACAAAACCATCTCCAGATGTACATCAAAACAAAAGACATAAAGCTTCAACTACAAATCCTAAGCATCTACCAACTCTTCATCCATTATCTTGGCAATGTTCCCTTTGTTCTCCCTACTGTTGATGAGTTTTGCTGCGACGATCATGCGGAAGCTTGGAATGTCATCAACATCGAACTCCGTCATTGCCTTCCCGTTGAAATGTAACATGTACAGCATTGTAAAGAACCCACAGTCATAGCTACAGGAAGCAAAAGAAAAATATGTGAGAATCTGTAATACAAACAGGGGTTTCATCATTTAAAGAAAAATGGAAGAGAGAAAAGATTAGATTACTCATACAGTGTCTTTTGCTGCGGGTAACCAGGAGTGACTCGGGTGAAACGTGACCAGTCAATGTTCCCACATTTCGAAGCAGTTACTAGCGTTGCGAAGTTGGTAAACTACAGATGCAAAAGATGAAAAAAAGTGAGCAGGAAAAACATTTGAAAAAGAGAATTTTGCTGGTTACTTGCTGCTTATTTTTAGAACAAGAGAACTCACCAGATTATTTGCAGCTTCTTGCAATGTGGACTTGTTCTTGGAGCTTGTCAAGGAATCAAATGTGTGTAATTGCTTGTGCAGCAAATTCACTGAACATAGAATCCAATGGTTGCTCTTCACAATAGGGAAGTGTAGCTACATTTGCAGCATTGCAGCGAGAACAATAAAATGAATCAGCAAAAAGTTTTTGGAACAAAAACATATGACAGAAATAAATCTCCTAGAATAATGAAAAACTCACAACATCATTCTTCAGTAACTTGAACTCCTCATTTTGACTGTTGAACTCTCTGATGCAATCGTCTGGGTCGAACTCAAGTGGATCCACTGTAAGCTTCATCTTTTGTGTTTTGGAAGCAAAAAAGAAAAGGTAAAGAAAATTGGTTAGATCAAAAACTACAACATAGCATGATTTCTAGGCTCAAAAATGCTCCAGAAGTACAAAAAATTACAAAGAAAAACAAAAATACAGCATAAAACTCACTGTTAGGTAACAAGAAAATGCATATTTCTTCATTGCTTTTGCACTCTTATCATATGCTACTTTTGCTTCCTTGTTAGCAATTTCTGTCCACACACCCATGATCTGAGAATCAAGGTATTGACGAGGTCGCAGGGAAGTCCAAAAACTCTTGTATGTGCAATGAGTACGTCCAACCTCAATAAATGGGGTGCTGCAATAAAAAAGTTGAAAAGTTTAAGGAACTAACAAAAAAAGCAATGTCAATTAGAATAAGCAGCAACATATATGGTATATTGTAGCAAACACTAGAACAGCAGCAAAAACCTGAATATGAAGGTATTAATAAAAAAGCATGAGTTTTAATCTATGAAAGCATTAAAATTTCTCAAATGGAGCAAATAATATACAATAATGAAGCACTAAAATTGTGTGCAACAAAAAGGGACAGGTTAAGAAAACTTACGGGATAGCATCCTTTTTCTTCGAACGTTCAGGCTTGAATTTCCGACCGTGCATGACAAAATCCTTGTATGTGCTGGCATCATCTTGAGAGACTTTAATCTTCTTCTTTCTTGAAGGTGATAATTCGTCCTTGGCTGCCCTCTTGAATCTTGTCTTCTTTTCAAGCGTTGCCACGCCTACACTGGCATCTTTGTCCGCAGCATCATTATCAACTACACATGAAAACACACTCAAATCTGAAAGAAAAAGCCTACATATCCGAATAGGAAAAAAGTGAACGTGAAGGTTTTCAATACCTGTGGTATTGAGCTGAACAGGTGATAGAGCCTCAGGTACAAGAATTATTGCTTCGACATCGTTCTTAGCAGCAACAAGGTTAGGTGCATCGCTGAACGGAACAATTGCATCGGCCTCATCTTCACCTAATGTAACATTAGCATTGAAAAGAGTCATAAAAAACAGGTGCATTTTTATTGGAGAAAAACAAAACATCATTTAAGGCTAAAAGAAGCTATGGAAATTAAAGTTAGAAGCATACGGTTCTCTACAGCAGATGTGTCAGCAGCAGGTGGTGCAGAAGATGAGTCAGCAGCAGATGGTGCTGCAGAAGGTGCAGCAGATGCGTCGGCAGCACATGTGTCAGCAGCAATTGTGACGGCAGCAGATGTGTCGGCAGCAGATTTGTCGGCAGCAGATATTGCAGCAGGAACCTCCAGTTCTTGCACAGAATGATCTGGTATTTGATTCAGAACAGAATCTTGACTCCACAAATCAAAAGATGGAACATCATCCCAATACCCTGGGGGGATGACCCTTGGTTCTGATCTGGCAGGACTGTTGACAGCCTCCTGGTCGCCAACATTATCCCGGGTGCAATCTGAATCAATGACAACAGCTGGTTGTGGCACATCTTCCTGCACACTGCAAATGCTAACATTTCCTGCTGCGATCATAAACTCTTGTTGCTGCTCACTCACTTCCATCTTGTCCTCTGAAATGGTCACATCATTTTGTTCCTTGGTTTCTTCAGATGGATTCTCTGATATAACCGGAGCATCATTTTTCTGATCAACCTGCTTTACTTTAGCTACTGCAACCCTCGACTTCTTTGCTCCTCAGCACTAATTTGGCTCGTTTCCGGTAGCCTCAACTTCTTTTTATGCTGAGCCCATTTTGATGTCACCATTGTGTCAAGACTACTCTTTTGCTGATTACCAATTTTTGCTGCACAATCTTTGTCTTCAACCTCTTCTGCTCCAGCACAATTAGGTGGTACCTCTCTTGATGCATGTTGCACACCTTCTTTTCCTGCATATTCTTTAGCTTTTTTCTTTGACACAATAACCTTCTTCTTCTTCATGCCCGCAGCATCTTTTGCTCCGCACCCATGGACCATACCGTCTCCTGCGGCTGCACCAGCATTAGTCCCAACATTAGTACCAACACCAGGATGTTTGGGAGCATCTTCCTCCTGTGATGGCAAATCCGGAGTGTCGCTTGAAAACACGAAGCTTGGCCCATCTCCTTCTCTCATTGCGTTATCAACATCAGTTAGCAGAGATGCCATGCGTTTTGAGTGCATGGACTTCAACCCTGTACTGAATTGCTTCATAACGTCGTCAACATCAGCAGCAAAAAGAATCTTGTGCTTTTCATACAAGTTCTTGAAACGAGGTGGAACCTGTCATCAAAGCAAAAAGTATGGAGCATATATTAATATTTATGACAACAAACAAAAATAACTATTGAAACAAAAGTCACAACAATAAGAACAAAAAAACAAAAAAAGGTGTGTAAAAGATGGAAGCATAATATATATTGTTCTGCAGCAATAAGAATATAGTATATATGCAAACACAAAGATCTAAAGCAACAAATAAGCAACAATATAAATACCTCAAGATCCTGACTGCTTGGAAACACAAGCCATTCATTCAGAGATGGAGATAGGTTAACCACAGGTTCTTCTACACTAACTTTCCTTGGCGAGGGTGCTCCGTAAATTGTTTTCTTCTGATCCAGAAACTGCACCAAACAAATAAAAATGCATTTTATCTTAAAGATCTCACAACCCTGGCAGCGCAAAAAATGTACATTGGAAACAACTAACATGACATAAGTTGGTCACCGACTTACCGGACGCCTCCCAAAAATAGTCTTGTTATTCTTGATCAAGTTATCGAGGTCAATTTCCACGACAAAATTGAAGTCAGCAGAAGTAACATAACATACTCTGGGGAAAGAGTAGTTAATTGTGTGAATGCTCTTCGGAATGTCCAAATGGTCCATGTATCCAATCTGCATAAAACAGCAAAAAAACACATAGATTAAAAACTGCAACACACCTGTGGAGCAAAAAACACGTATAGAAACAAAAAAATGAAGTGGAGCAACTTACAGCAAGCATCGCCATTGGTCCACTGATCCAGAATTCAAACTTTGTAGCGCCATTCTCTAGAACCAATGGCCTCTCCTTCATCTTCTGAATTTTCTCTGCATAGTGCATCGTCAGCTCCAGAATGTGTTCGTTCCAATCATACTCATGCATCTTTTTTGGATCATCCATGCTGCCAAGGTAGTCCAAACACATCATATTGCCAGAACCAGGATCTAGGACAGTAGCGCAGCACAAAAGGTCCCATGTTCTGATTACAGCATCCTCATCATTGGCATCCAGCTCCTTGAGCATTTTTGCTACATTAACTATCGGTAGCTTGCTCAGACCGCCTTTGTAGTAATCACGCAGATCAGAGTGCACACTCTTTGTGAGAAGAACAACAGGCTTCTTGCCAGAGCGCAGGCCCAACCATTTACTCACCATATTTTTGGAGAACACTATCCTTTTACCTCTGTAGTTGAATTCCCGAAGCTTCGGGCTTGTATTGATCGCAACAAAATCAATGAGCTCATTGGGCACATTGAAAGGTGAAACTTTAAGCAGTGATGCAAATGCGCTATGCTTCTCAATTGTGGACCTCTTCACATCACACAAATCATCTGCTATGCTGCGCAATCGCTTGGCAGCAAAGCGATCTTTGGACATCCACACAGAATCCTGAGCAACAAATAACAATTAAATTGCATATCATAAGGTACTGACCAAATTGGCAGCATTAGGTCACTAGCATAAAAAAATGTTACATTACATCATCATGGAAGCATCATGAAAGCAAAAACTAAAAGACAAAACACAAAACATAAGCTACAAAGCTACAAAAAAATGAGGGAATGGAAGCAAAAATAAGAATAAATCAGAATTATTCTGAATCATACAGAAATAACTAGGGACAATCATACAAACCCCTAACAAAAGCATATATCATGAACAATCATGGACAAATTTAACACAAAAATTGATAGAAACCCTAGCACGGTAACAATGGTGACGGCCTGCAACAACATCCGAAACCCTAGGATGTATGAGTAGAAACAACTCACCGACATTGCTTCCAGAAGCTCGTACTCGGTCGAATCACTGATCGAAGAAGCTCTAGGTCGCAGAAACCCTAGCAGGGATGAACACGCAGTACGGATTCAGAACAAAATCAAACAGAAATAGACACAAAATCGGCGACAGATGATAGGGGATAGGACGAGAAACTCACGGCGAAGGCGCGCGCCGGCGGAACGTCGACGGAGAGGCGGCGGAAGCAACTGATTAGCGCGCGCGCCCTCGCAAATCCCGCGCCGCACGAGCACGACTGGGACGAGGAAGTGGACGGCGGCGCCAGAGACGGGATGTAGAGGACGAGCGAGGTTCCGGCGACTTCCGGCGAGCGAGGCAGCGCCAGGAATGCTCCGCGCCGTCGTCGTCGCCTCCGTCGTCTGCTAGCCGCGGAGCGTGGTCGAGGCGGGGGGGGAGGGGGGGAATGAAGCAACGGGAGGAGCGTGTAGCAACGGGGGAAGGTTGGGGGGTTAAGAGCCACACGATCAAACGTGATCGGACGGTGCGCGACCAGGAGGATGGAACGGTTCCATCCCCCGGGGGAATACTATCATTTCCCAAAAAGAAAGAGGAAGAAAGGTGGGACTTGGACTAGGAGCTTCCCGTCGCATATATAACACTCCTGGTCTCCGCAGACGGAGGAGCTAGCCCGCCTTTCCTCTCGTCTTCTTCCCGCATTCCTTGATTTCCTTCCAGCATCACCGGAGCCCGAAAAAAAGGAGCAGGAGAGCGGCGCGGCCGTCGTAGAAAGAGGGAGATGAGGTGGACGGCGTTCCTGTGGGACGGCGCGTCGCGGGCCTTCAACGGCCGCCCCGCCGTCACCAACCTCGTCCTCGTCCTCGCCGCCAGGTCCGTCCCTCCTTCCTCATCGATTTCGCCTCCTCCTCCCTTGCGGTGGCGTCCGTCTCTGTCGTCAGATCTATGTATATCCCCGTATGTTTGGTTCCCGTTGTTGAGTAGCTTGCAGGATCCGGAGGCTCCGACGGAGGAATTTATTTTCCGTGCTCTCTGTTGCCTTCGTTCCACGGCGTAATTTTGCTTTGCTACCGCGAATGTCGGAATGTTTTGGCAAGTTCGCGAGATGAGGCTCCTCCTGGCTTTCTCTTGCTTCGGAAAGACGAGAGAGGGAGGGGGAAATTGCGAACTCCTCGTTCCTCTCGTCTCGGTCCGCGGATCTTGGGAGTGAAATTGGTGCGATTTCTCCTCATCCTTGAAACCTCTGCAACCACCATGCCGGTTCAAGGTGTCAAACTTTTAGAGTAGCAGCGGGCATTTCTTACGATTTTTTTTTCTCTGTTTTAAATAGCCGGCTATAGAAAATAGCCCCGCCCCTAAAAATGGGGATATAGCCGGGCTAAATGGGTCTATAGCCGAAAATTGTACATGAATTCAGTACATGAATTCATTAGCCCCAAGATTCTCAAAAGGCTATAGCCGAGCTATAGCCGGCTATTTAAAACAGAGTTTTTTTGTGAAATGGTCACCGGAAGGAGAGGATCCCCGCCTGAATATATTACCTCGTAGAAAAAGCACAAGAGTTCACGAACATCTTAAGAGGGAGCCTTTTCGTCTTACGATTTTAGAAGAAATAAAGGATGGAAAAAGAAAAGATTTAATTCTTCTTTCCACCTGTTTGGATCGCCACCTCGTTCCCCGGCTGAGCTGGCTCCCGATCCCGAATCCCATGTGTCCCCCACGTAGCTCTGGACCTCGTATGCATCTGAATATTTCCGCCCTGGCCCATGAGACCCGCAACAAGAGAATGTGTCCTTGATTTCTTCGCCCTTATTTCTGCATTTTCTTATCATCAACTGTAAATGGAGCATATGCTGGCGTTTTTTATAATTAAAGGCCTATGGTAGCATGATGAATTAATTATTTAAGGTCAGGAAGGTGGTATGCATGATGATTAGGTGAGTCGGTGCCATGTGTTTATTGCCATGTGGTTAGGTGGTATAAATGCTTTTGTATATTGTCATAATGTCATTGTATATGTGGTGTTGCCGTGCTTATCAAATACTGGGCTTTTGAGTAGTACAGTTTCTTTGATCCCTCAAAAGCCGGACTTATTTTCCTGGTAATGGTTCGCCATCAGCATGATATTTGTTCATTTCTCTACAATATATGATTATAAGTTATATTTGAGTACCAGAGAATAAAATTGAATAGCGGCTCTTGGCCAACCAGTCTTGCGCTTAGTTTGATCCGATGCCATCAGACCATTACAAATATATTTATGCAAGCTGAAAGACACGGACCTCTCCTGCAATCAGATATAGCGAAGTGCAATTGTTAGAGATGACACCGGTAGATGATTGGGTGATAGGCAGGGCTGGGCCGGTAAATTTTAGGGCCCTGTTCCAAATTCTAAATAGGCCTATCTCCTCAGAAATTTTTACATTTATATTCTTAATATATTCGGTAGATTTTTTCTTTTGAAATTTATTCGGTAGATTAATAGTTAAAGGAAGATATCTACCTATACAACACGAACACAAGCTGGCCTAGTTGGCTTGTTCGAGTTGTTCTTTGCTGTATATGTAGATCTCAAGTTCGAATCTTCTCTTTTCCACTTATTTTTTCCAATTAAAAACATCCAGAAGGTTAGAATCTGTGGAGGACTGGAATAATGTGGGCCTGTCCCACGATGGACTGAACTAAGGCCTCATTTCTAAACTTGGGCCCCAAAAAATCTGGGCCCTGTTCGGCCAGCACAGTCAGCACATGCGTCCGCCCGGCCCTGGTGATAGGATTAATCTTCACAGCAATAGATGTTGTTTTTTCTTGATAAATTTTAACATTTTTAATGTTTGGAGTGATGTCATTCAGTCACAACTTAAAAAAATATTTTTCAGTAAGGGGTACCTTCGATCAGTGACAACCTAATTCATGAACTCCTAAATGTTCTGTACTACTAAATCTTAACATAACTACTAAAGCATTTTTTTAAATTAAGGACAGCTTCTATGTAGAGCACAAAGATGGGGTCATTTAAGATGGCTGAGTAGTTCCAAGGAATTCTAAATGTTTTGCATTGCTAGAACTGCTACCGTATTTGCAAACCTGCTGAGTTTCTGTTTGCTGAATTTGCAGCGGTGGAGGAGGCCTTGTTGCATATGCAGACTCTCAGTCGGACCAGCCCCAAGGACCTAAGAAGAAGAAAGTTGTCGTTCTTGGGACTGGCTGGGCTGGCACCACGTTCGTGAGAAATCTTGACAGCAAACTGTATGATGTCCAGGTCATTTCACCCCGGAACTACTTTGCTTTCACACCCTTGCTCCCAAGTGTCACCTGTGGAACAGTTGAACCAAGGAGCGTTGTTGAGCCAATACGTAGGATTTTGGAGAAGGTAAGATGGCTTCCAGTAAATTCGGGAAACTTTTTCAGCAGTTCTAGGATTTCTACTTGTTTCACAATTGTTGAACGCATTCTAAAAAATCCAAGTATTAAAATGACTTGTTTCGCTTATGGCTGTGCAAAACCTTTGCTAAAAAACTAACTTGAATTCCAAAAATGAACCTGGTTCACTGCAAGTCTGACTTGTTGGGAATGGTCATATTTTCATACTTGAACACTAGATGCATTCATACCTCAGATATATGATTAATTATACGCCAAAGTGAGCTAACGCCGCTGTTTGTAATGCTCTTGCAGAAAGGTGGAGATTTTAAATTCTGGGAAGCAGAGTGCTTCAAGATTGATCCAGCAAAGAAGAAGATCCATTGCCGCTCAAATACTGGGACAAATTTTGATGGAAATGGCGAGTTCTTAGTTGACTATGACTATCTGGTGGTAGCAGTTGGAGCTAGGTCTAACACATTCAATACTCCTGGTGTGGAAGAAAATTGCCACTTTTTGAAGGTAAGCTCTCATAGTCATATGTATATGAACTAAATCTGCCTCCAATATTGTATAACTATGTAATCTGCCTTTTTTGTACACATCTGATAGATGAATGAACCTTGTTCAAACTGTTCCGTTATGTTATAACAGATAAATAGTTCTAGCTCGGTTTCCAAAAAAAATTGAATCCACAAATTTTGACTTCAAAAAATTCTGAAAAAAATCATGGTTGTAGATAATATTGTGATCCACCACTGTGAAAATTTTCATCCACAAACTCGTTGTATTCTGATCTGGGCAAAAAAGAGAAATATGCAGATCTGAATCGGTGAACAGTGCGCAATCTCAAAATTTTGAAATCTTGCCAGATTTCTCTTTTTTGCCCAGATCAGAATACAACGAGTTTGTGAATGAAAATTTCACAGTGGTGGATCACAATACTATCTACAACCATGATTTTTTTCAGATTTTTTTGAAGTCAAAATTTGCGGATTCAAATTTTTTTAGAAAACGAGCTACATGTAGCTCGGCCTCCGTTTTGACTTTCCGTATCTTACTCTTGCTAAATAATCTTACTACACTATAGTTGTTTCTGAACTTCTGCCCTTGCCGTGATATTCATATGGTCCAATCATACTCACAGGAAGTGGAAGATGCCCAAAAGATTAGAAGGAGCGTGATGGACTGCTTTGAGAAGGCAAGCCTCCCGTACCTTAATGATGAAGAGAGGAAGAAGAATCTTCACTTTGTTATTGTGGGAGGTGGACCTACCGGCGTTGAATTTGCGGCAGAGTTGCACGATTTTGTTACTGAAGATCTATCTAAGCTCTATCCTTCTGTTCAGCACCTTGTCAAGATATCGTTAATTGAAGCTGCAGACCACATACTGACTATGTAAGACCAGATTGGCTCTCTCTTACTTCTGATTCTTTATGACTTGAAAATTACTACTACTGCTTTTCACAAGGTTGACACCTTCTTACATACGTTATCTACTGTCCCAACAATATGGCAACACAGCATCAGCTCATATATAATATATACATGTAACGTTGCTTCCTAGGCTAACGAAGTAACAATTGTTTCTGCATTATAAAGGTTCGACAAGAGAATTACTAACTTCGCTGAGGACAAGTTTGGAAGGAATGGCATTGATGTTAAAACTGGATATAAGGTTGTGAAGGTTGCTAAGGATGCAATCACCATGCAAAATCCAGCTACTGGCGATATTGCAGTTCCTTATGGAATGGCTGTCTGGTCCACGGGTATTGGAACACGTCCATTCATTGTGGACTTCATGAAACAAATTGGCCAGGTAGATAAAAATTATTTTATTTTTGTCCTGCCAGTTCAACTAGTAAATTAATCATTTCTATATTGACGGAAAATATAATCATTTCTCTGCATCTGCAGGCTAATCGTCGTGTCCTAGCTACTGATGAATGGCTAAGGGTGCGTGAATGTAATGATGTCTATGCAGTAGGTGACTGTGCTACCATAAACCAGCGGAGAGTAATGGTACGCAGTAGAAATTCAAATTCTTTATATTTTGTGCTGTGAGAATTCTTCAGAATTGTTGGTTCTGCTACCATAAACCAGCGGCGACTGTTAGCAAATGAATAATTTTTACGTGCTTTAGGTAGTGGTTATTGTCCCGTATTGTTTACCGTGTGGAAAGAAAAAGGGTTTCTTCTCAAACCCCTATGTGCAATTTGCCTTAAAAAATTGTCTACTAACATTCTTGAGAGGTTATGTTTAGTGATTTGTATGTACTAGATGGCTCAACCGGGGTTCACATGAATGATGCTAGCAAATTTGATATGTATTGATAGATACAATTGCTATGATACATGAATTGCTAGATTAGATGTTTAGAATTATCAAGTGCTACTATATTCTTGACTGGTTAGGAATTTGTGTTGTTGGCATGTAATGCTTGCAGGAGGACATCTCAGAAATATTCAGAGTTGCAGACAAAGATAAATCTGGAACCTTGACTGTGAAAGAAATCCAAGACATCTTGGAGGATATCTATGTGAGATATCCGCAAGTAAAGCTATAC